>JADBJO010003438.1:112131-114631 GCA_016801955.1 Conus betulinus | reverse complement strand
GAAATTCTGTCTTCTGTGCACCTGCCTAACGCTAACCTTAACCTTATCTTTAACGTGACGCTGCAACCTAACACTAAACTTTAAACTTAACGTGACGCTACAACCCTAACACTAAACTTTCAACATATAACGTGACGCTACAACCTAACACTAAATTTAACTTTAACGTGACGCTAAACTTAAAACTAAACTTTTAACTTGAACATGACGCTACAACCTAACACTAACCTTATCTTTAACGTGACGCTGCAACCTAAAACTAACCTTATCTTTAACGTGACGCTGCAACCTAAAACTAAACTTGAACGTGGCGCTACAACCCCAAAATCAATCTGAACTTTAACGTGACGCTACAACCTAAACTAACCTAAACTTTAAAGTGACGCTACGAACTAAAAACTAACCTTAAATTTAGCGTGACGCTACAAACTAAAAAAAAAAAAAACTTTCACCCTTGAAACCCCCTAGGCAAACTACTTTTAAAGAACAGCAAAACTCTCCTGATGTTCGTAAGATCTGTAAGAATGACCTCCCCTGATGATGACAATAGCTCTCCTGATAAATTGTGCCCCTTTTCTACTAAAACATTCAATTCTCACTTCAGACTGCAAAGAGAGAGAGAGAGAGAGAGAGAGAGAGAGAGAGAGAGAGGGAGAGAGAGAGAGAGAGAGAGAGAGAGGGGGGATAGAAGGGGGAAAGGAGAGAGGAATATGTTGGTGTACAAGAATGAAAAAAATTGAAGCAGCGTTGATGTATCTTTCTTCCTTCTTTCTCTGGTTGCTTTGTTGGTTATAGTCAGAGTCTCTGTGTGTTACCATGCAACGTGTACCCCCCGCGAAGCGTATGTTGAAGCAGTTGGTGCTGGTTGTAGTAGACACGCGTAACGACAAATATGAATTAGGGCCATCTTCAGCTAGATCTCTCTCTCTCTCTCTCTCTCTCTCTCTCTCTCTCTCTCTCTCTCTCTCTCTCTCTCTCTCTCTCTCAGGCCTATGTTTATCCTTTCCTTGGCATTACCAACACATTTTCTGTAAATTCCTTTGCATTTCATTTACGTTTGTCCCATCCCCATACACACATTTCATATATTCTGTGTCCATTCTTTCCCAGCACAATCTGTTTGGATTCGAATTGTGTTCACTATGTGTATGTGCATTCCGTCTCTATAGACGTTTGTGCGGGTGTAAATTCTTTCTCAGTGCGTTTTTGTGTACATTCTATCTTCGAAGACACAATCTGTGCATATTGAAATCCCCGTACATTTTGTGTTCATTCCTTTTCTGTCCCTAGCATAGCTCATTAAAGTCACCATGAAAAACTGACGTCACGAAGGTGTACATGTGATCACAGGCATCATTGGAAACAGATGTGACGTCACGAATGCGTACATGTGGATATACTCATTATCAGGAACTGACGTCATCAAAGTGTACATTTGATTACAATCACCATGTCGAGCTGACGTCACTAAGGTTCACATGTGATCACTCATCATGCCAAACTGACGTCCCGAGGTGTACATATGATAACAATCATCACGCCAAACTGACGTCACCAAGGTGCACATGTGATCACAGTCATCATGCCAAACTGACGTCACCAACGTGCATATGTGATTATAGTCATCAGGCCAAACTGACGTCACCAAGATGCACGTGTGACTAGAGTCACCAAGCCAAAGAACGTCACCAAGGTGCACGTGTGGTCACGGTCATCATGCCAAACTGACGTCACTGTGGTGCGCATGTAATTACAGTCATCATGCCAAACTGACGTCACTGTGGTGCGCATGTAATTACAGTCATCATGCCAAACTGACGTCACTGTGGTGCGCATGTAATTACAGTCATCATGCCAAAACTGACGTCACTGTGGTGCGCATGTAATTACAGTCATCATGCCAAACTGACGTCATCGTGGTGCGCATGTAATTACAGTCATCATGCCAAACTGACGTCATCGTGGTGCGCATGCAATTACAGTCATCATGCCAAACTGACGTCATAGTGGTGCGCATGTAATTACAGTCATCATGCCAAACTGACGTCATCGTGGTGCACATGTAATTACAGTCATCATGCCAAACTGACGTCACCAAGATGTGATGAAAATTGTTATGAGCAGCTGGCGTGGCGAAGACAAACATGCGATCACAGTCATCTTGAAAAGAGGACGCCAGCAAGGTACGCATGTATCACAGTCATCAGGAGACGGGTGTGTACACGTGATCACAGTCATCATGAAGAACGGATACGTGTGATCAGGCATGATGAGAAGCTGACGTCACCAAGGTGTACACCAAAGATGCCATTAATGTAATCGCGTAGACGGATATCTTTCTTCAGAAATCCCCCCCCCTCTCTCTCTCTCTCTCTCTCTCTCTCTCTCTCTCTCTCTCTCTCTCTCTCTCTCCCCCCCCCCCCCCTTCCCACTTATTCCACACCTTCTTGCTGTTCACTCCATCCGCCATCATCACATTATAGCAGTCTTCAGCGGCTTG
>JADBJO010003438.1:92131-99631 GCA_016801955.1 Conus betulinus | reverse complement strand
CCCCTCTGAGGCACGCACACAAACATAACTACATGTGGCCAGGTGGCTATGGACAGAGTGTGGTATATTGATGTTGATGATGGAGGAACAGGAGAAAGCGGTGTGTCGTTCACAATGTGTGTTCATGGGCACCCTGTTTTTTCTTCACACTCTGTTTTTCTCTGCTTCGGTTCGGTTCATCGTTCTCAGGATGTTGGGTTAAGATCACTGTTTTCAAACCTAGGCTTTCAACAAGCCATGCTATCTTTCTTGTTAAAACTGCGAAATAGATTGGAAGAAAGTTTAGTGGGGGGGTTGATATATACAAAAAAGAGCTTCAGAGAGGAAGACCCGTTTCACGGGAGTGTTTTGGGGCCTTAACCCCTGTATTGCATTAACCCTTTATGTTGTAAGGAAGTCGAGGTTGCGCCATGATAGACTCAAATCACCAATCTGCACTGTTCGCCAGTCAATGGCTTCTACTACTTGCTTCAAGCCAGACAAGTTTGAAAAAAAAAAAAAAAACAGAAAAAAAAGAAGAAAAAACTTTCGTTTGTCTGTAGTCACACGTATGTTTGCTTTTCAATAAAATCGTAAATCCGAATTTCAAGCTTGGATTGCAATGCACAAATATCAGGTTGTCCTAAGGTGCTTGTGATTGTATTTTGATCCTGTTGAAGTGAATGCAGTTTTCATGGAATCGATGGTTCAGACACAGGTGATGGCACGGCTATAGAGTTGGTTTCCAGGGTGACTTCAGTACCAACACCGACCAACACTTACCGTTCGTTGTTGTCCATCCAGCAGGCCGAGTCCATCTCCTTGGTCCGCAACCACCAGCAACCCCCGGCTCACCTCCCTGCCCAGTCTCCGTCTTCCACACACACACCACAACACACGCGCGCGTCCGGCACCTACGGTGTGTGTCAAGCACTTGTGTTAGCATGTGACGAACACACCTCTCCACTTTATAATACTCCTCTCCCTGTCTCTCTCACCCCCTCCCCCCCTCCCCCCGGCCCCAACCACTCCTTCCTTCACGACTCCCCGCTACTCCCGCCAACTTTCCGGGCTAACAACTTGGCAATTCACATCTCATTCTGTGGTTCCAGCGGATCACCAAGTGTGCTGGGGGTGGGTGGGACTAGTGCGGATGGGGGGGGGGGTAGAAGACAATCGAGTTGTCAGAATGGGCAGGGGTAGTCCTTCCTGCACTGCCCATTCTTAGTCAGAAGCGGTGTCCTCGCTGAGAAGGTAGACTGTCTGGGTCTTCGTGCGCTGTCCACATAGAAAGTTAGTAGTTGTGTTTGCTGTAGTAGTGTGATTGGTAGATAGAATTGTGAATTCAGAATCGATAGTTAGAAGTGCGTGTGGTGGTGTGTGGTGTTGAAGTGTGTGTGTGTGAACGACTTTAGAAGTGTGTGTTTCGAGTTGAAGTTAGGGTGTGTCAGAAGTGTGTGTGTGCGGCGTGTGTTTGTGTTTGTGTTCCTGGAAACTGCCAGTGTGTTGTGGCGCTCATCCGCTTGTGAGAAACGTGTGTCATCGTTGCGCATTGAGCACAAGAAGCGTGTTGTGGTGTGGGTGTGTGTGTGAGGTGTGTGTGTCGTGGTGTGTGTGGTTGTGGTGTTGTGGTGTTTGTGTGTGTTGTGTTTTCAGTGATGTGTGTGTGTGTGTGTCGTGTGTGTGTCAGTGTGTGTGTGTTTGTGCGTGGTGTGTGTGGTGTGTGTGTGTGTGATAGTGTGTACTGTGCTGCTCTGTGTTTGTATCACCAGCGTGGAATTGACGGAACACAGTTTTCTCTCCTCTCTCATCCTCATCTGGAGTTCCCCCCGCTCCACTCCTCTCATCTCAAAGCTGGGACCAAAACGGCTTCTCTCCCTGGTCTCCTCTCTCCCTTCTCTCTCCTCTCTCTCCCCCAACCTCCTGTTCAACCAGCGTCTCTCTCTCTCTCTGCTGTGTCAATGTTGTTTGATCTTTGTGATGACCTCACGCATGCATTAGCCCTACAATCCGCTCTTGTTGGTATCAATGCTTTACTTTATCATTACCGAAACTGCATGACGCTTGCTGATTCTTATCGACCAATGTCTATGTATCCTGTACACCATTCAGTCGATACCCCGAACTGTGCCGTTTAACCTTCTCAACACTCATTTCCTTTTTTGTTTCTGGGGTGTTTGATCTTTTCTTCCCTCGCCTTATTCCGCGCCTCCTATGATGTAGTATTAGCATAATCATATCATGAGCCGCTACTTTAGACTTGAGAACCTACTTAACCGATTCGCCACACATTTAAGCGTCCGCATTTAGCCGAATCAACTGCTATTAAGATCGGGTGGTATTATTCCCTCTGCTACCTTAAACGTACAATACAATTATCCATGAAGGATAACTGAACTTGATTAACGCTCGTTGCTGGGCGTTTTTTTTTGTTCTCTTTCATGCCGAGGAAAAACTATCAACACCTTATCCGAGAAATAAAACGACATGTGTTATTCAGT
Organism: Conus betulinus; assembly: GCA_016801955.1. NCBI lineage: Eukaryota > Metazoa > Mollusca > Gastropoda > Neogastropoda > Conidae > Conus > Conus betulinus. The sequence continues at coordinate 97,151 of JADBJO010003438.1, read as the reverse complement.
TCGCATTACTCCAAGCTTTCGGGTACTTGATACAATCTGGTGGCAAAATCCGCTCTCATCACTGAGCTTGAATTCATACTTTTTTGTTTTCGGACGCTTAAGACCATTTATAGCTTTATTTGACTGGGTTTGATTCTGATTCTTGCGAGATGTTCGGAATACAATGAAGAGTTGACCCTTTCATGAAAGCTGACTTCACCGTTTGAAAACGCTTGTTCTGTGTTGTCTCTTCTCATACAAGGTGCCAGGTGAACGGGTGCCAAAAGCAGCTTTGCTGTCGAATTACTTCTTTTACACTAGAAAGGAAGGAAAGGGTATATGTTCTTGTTTCTCAAGTGTTGTTTATTTTTTATCCTCCGCCTCTCGGGTAATGTTCCGGTCACTATTCATCTCACAGCGTCGCTTACCAAGAGCCCGCATAGGTGGAGGACAGTGAATCCTTGCCCACAGACAGCTGATCACGTGACAACTTCACACTGGACTGCGTTGTGTGGTGTGTTCATGTCAGTGTGTGTTGTGCCGGAAATCTCCCCCCCCCCACCCCCTCTCTCTCTCTCTAATCTCTCTCACTCTCCTCCTCTCCTCCCTCTCATGTCCTCTCTCTCTCCCTCTCTCTCTCTTCTCCCCTCTCCTGCGCTCCGGGCGCTTTCTCTCTCTCTCTCTCTCTCCTCTCTCTCTCTCTCCTCCTCTCTTCTCTCTCTCTCTCTCGTCTTCCTCTCTCTCTCTGTGTCTTCTCTCCTCTCTCTCGGCGCTTTCCCTTCCCCCTCTTTCTTCCCTCTCTGTGGTTTATCAATTGTTGTTTTCTTTTTTCGTTTCCCTCTCGCGTCCGCGCTTTCTTCTAGATTGTGGTCATTTCAGAATGAAAGATAAAAGATTCATCTCCCTTATCAGCGGTCCTCACGCAAAGCCTCCTCCCTTTCCTCTTTTTGCCCCCTCTAGGTGGCATGGGTGGTTACAGTTTGAAGTCCTTGCACACAGACAGCGATCACGTGACAAGAGTTTTCACTGTGCGTTGGGGTGGGGGGGCAGGGCAGTGTGTGTTGTGAGGAGGAAATCCACTCACCCACTCTCTACTCTCTCTCTCTCCTCTTCTCTACTCTCCCGCTCTCCTTCTCCTCCTCTTCGCGCTTTCCTCGACGTCTCTCTCCCTCTTCTCCCCATCTCCTCCTCTCTCCTCTCTCCTCCTATCCTCTCTCTCTCTAGATCTCTCCTCTCCATCGCTCACTCTCCCTCGCATCCTCCTCTCTTCTTCTCCTCTCTCGCCTCTCGCTCTCTCGCCCTTCCTCTCAGTCTCGGCTCCTCGTACTCGCTCGGCTCTCATCTACTCCCATCGCGAAGGTATCTTCTCCTCGAGCTCTCAGCCTCTCTCCTGTCCCATCCTCTATCCTCTCCTTCACCACAGAGAGAGCAAGGGAGCAGACTCTGCACTGAATTCTCTTGACACTCTACACAGACCTCAGTACTATGGAGGACTGAATAAAAGCGTTATGTTCCAATGTTTATAACCGCCAAACCATATTGATCATCTGGCCGCCCCACACACATTGTGAACACCTGTCATAAACTCCCTCCTAACAAGCGGATGTCCTCCTCGTCAAACTTTTCTCGTGGTGAATCCAGCTATCAAATGTCGGGGCCGCAATCTGTGTGTGTGTGTGTGTGTGTGTGTGTGTTGTGTGTGTGTGTGTGTGTGTGTGTGTGTGTGTGTGTGTGTGTGTGGTGTGAGGTGATTCATCAGTGTCGGTTGTCCGTGGTGTTCTGACAATGGGTAGGCTGTTCGGGTGGTCCTTTCAGCCTGAATGAGATTCCAAAACACACAAAGGGAGATCATTGTCTCAGCTCTGTCCCGTTGGTACCGGATGTGACGTAGCTTAAAACAGACCGGCGCGTTCTCTCTCTCTCTCTCTCTACTCTCTCTCTCTCTCTCTCTCTCTCTCTCTGGTAAATTTCTATCGGTTTTAAACACAACAAACCATGGACGCCCTCAGTGATCGACAAAGGAACATTATATTGAAGCACGATTGATTTGCTTGTAATACAGACATTGCGTAAAAACAAACAAAACAAACAAACGCCCATAAAATCAGGCTCGAACAAAAGCTACCGCTATACAGGCGAAGATCAGTGGGTGATCACATTTCCATGACGTATAAGACAACACGTTCGTGAGTGTTGTGCTCGCTTGTGAGGTGTACCTGTAGGCTGCATGATAGTTGTGCTTGTGAGTGTGTACCTGGTGAGTGGGTGGGCGCGTGTGTGTATGTGTGTGTGTGTGCACATACACACACGCGCATGCAAACATGTATTATGTTAGTGCGCCTATTTGCGTGCGTGAGTGACTGCGTTTTAAAAAAACAGAGAGACAGGCCGACAGACTGACAGACACAACTCACAGACAGACAGACAGACAGACAGACCGACAGACAGACAAACAGACAGACAAATAGACAGACAGATCGACAGACTCACCCGCACGCGCAGCTTGGCCCAATTGTCGGTGTTTCCTTTGGGCATGTTCAATGGGTCGTACCTTGACCAGAAGGTCATACTGAAAAAAAAAAAAAAAAAAAAAACGCAGATCATGAGATGACAACCACAATATCTCCACCGGCTGAACGCCAAATAAAGTGCGAAATAGTTTGACCGTCATGAGAAAGCCGCTCTAGAATCTCCATGGCTTGACCATACAACAGAGTGAACAAAGATATGGCCATGACAAGACGTTTACATGCCGTCTATACAATTAAAAGACAGGACAAAATTAGCAAAACACGGACGTCGGGTGATTATCATAGAGATTTCAACTCAGAACGAACTTGACAACACTGTGGAGACCAAAATTTATCATATGGACAGCTCAGCAAAATCCAGACAAGATGAGATACAGCAAATCTTTCCACAGATTCAGCTTCACCATGAAGCTTCACACAACTCGCATCCATAACGTAGATTGTCTTTTATACAGATTTGAAACGACAATGTCAGTATCGTGTTTACAGTGTCTTTGCCATTGCATCCCACCCTCATTACGTAGTAGACAGGGAACTCGTACAGCTTTCTACCTGAATGTTCTGGGCTCTGTCTGTCTGTCTGTCTGTCTGTCTGTCTCTCTCTCTCTCTCTCTCTCCTCTCTCTCTCTCTCTCTCCTCTCTCTCTCTCTCTCATGTGTAATGTGAAGAGTGAGTATTCAGATTATTTCGATTGTACGAATGGAGTGAAACAAGGATGTCTGTTGATTCCCGCAATTGTTTTCTTTTTTCATTAATGAACTAGCATGGAGTTATCTAGTAAAGGTAGACATGGTATTCAGTTAATACCCGGATCAGTAGAGATATTTTTGTTACTTTTTGCTGACGATGTTATTCTTTTATCTGGAACAGTTGTAGGTTTACAAAACCAATTAAATGTCTTAAAAGAAGAAGCAGATCGCTTATGTATAACAGTTAACTTAGATAAGACAAAACATTGTAGTCTTCAGAAAGGGTGGACATCTATCTTCAAACGAAAGATGGTTTTATGGAAATACAAAAGTTCAAGTAGTCAACTCATACAAGTATTTAGGAATGATAATTCAACAAAATTGACGTTCAGTTACGCATGGGAAGAATCTTTAAGGAAGGGTAAATAATGTAAAGAAAGTGTTATCAGAACAGGGTTTTGGCATAGTGTGGATGACCCAAGGAGTGTGGGTAACGAACAGCAGTTTATTACAGAATTTAAGGATAGGCTCATCTGCTCTTTTAAACAGAATTGGCATTCAAATATGGAAAGCAAAGAAAAGTATCGTTGGTTCTTCTCTTTTAAGAATATATTCCATACAGAAAAGTTTCTTCATGTTATCACTGATAAATGGCATAGAATTAATTACGCAAGATTTAGGTTACGCACTTTAGGTTTCAATGCGAATAAAAGATGGTTCGAGTCTGGAACATCCACAGAATTACCATGCCCTTTATGTGGATTCACTACTGACAACGAAAAACACTTTTTATTTCAATGTATTGCATATAATGAAGTGCGTGTAAAATGTTCATTTTCCACTTTGGATGTTTTTTGAAAGGCAAGATGTGTTGCTTCTTTGTTATCATCTGATGACGATGGTGTGATAAAATCAGTTGCTAGATTCATTGCAGAAGCAATGAAGATCAGACAGAAGCATTTACAATAATAGTGAATTGAAAACAGTACCTAATCCCGGAAAATATCAATTTAAACAGGTGGAGGAGTTCAGTAATATAGTCATCGAGTGACTGAGTGAATGGTCGAATTAATCTATAACATTACATTTTCCCTTTTTGTATATATGTTGTTGTTGTTGTTGTTGTTGTTGTTTGTTGTTGTAATGAGAAAGGAGTTCTCGTGTTTATTCTTTTCTACTTTTTCTACATGTTTTGCTTTTGTTTCGATTTGATTGATCATTGCGAATAACTGGGTTTACATTGTTTGCAATGAAAAGAGGAATGTGTTATTACCTACCCTGTACCCCCCCCCCCCCCCCCCCCCCCCCCCCCCCCCCCCCCCCCTTGCCATAAGACCTTTTGGTAATGAGTCTCTCTCATCTCTCATCTCTCTTTGCTCTCTGTCTTTCATGTCTTCTGTTCTGTGTTTGTTATTCTAGAATTGTAACCCGTATTAAATATCCGAGTGTTCTTTGTCTGGGTCCTTCTGTGTTTATCGTTTTGTTATCTAGAATTGTGGTAACCGTATAAGGCATATATTAGTGTTCATATGTTCTGCGTTTCATCCCTTTCCGGGTCCTTCTGTGTTATCATTTTGTTATCTATAATGTGTAACCATATAAAACACACGTAAATGTTCTATGTTTGCGTGTGTTTGGTACTTCATACATACATACGAAACAAAAAACTGTCTTTTCTTCTCCATATTGTCGCCAATGGAAACCACCCCGCCAATGACAGAACACCAAGGGACAGATATTCTAGGTCAGAAACAACACGTCGAAAAAAGTCCTCTAACTCTAAAAAGGTGCACAGACGGTTTATTTTTCAGTCAGAACCAA
>JADBJO010003438.1:80000-86251 GCA_016801955.1 Conus betulinus | reverse complement strand
CAGCGTTGTGCTGGAGAGATTGACCACCAGGTGATTATCTACTGTAGATTTCTCTGGTTTTTGGTTAGTTTGGTGTCGCCTTTTGAATCGTCTGCATTTATGCTTGTGTTGATTTTCTTGCGTGTGTCTGTTTGGTTCTTTCTCTTGTGTTTGACGGAGACTAGCTAGTTTCTTTCTCTTCTTATTCCAGAGCTTGTTAGCCAGTCGTTTTGATCGCCATTTCAAGTCAGTGACAGCTGCTTCAAACTCGTAGTAATCAGAGTCTTGTTGTACATTGTACATGTACTGGTGCAGTGCTGCGCGTTGCTCTGTGACCAAAGATCTGTAGGTTTGTAGGCATGAGTACATCACATCCAATGAAGCTCTACTCATAATGCTATCAACGTGTCTATGGAGATAGACACTCTTAGGAAGAGCATCCACACCAAATTTGATTTTCATTCCCCTTGGTACAATTACAAGAAAACAAAACAACAACACTTTTCCGGACTGCAAATATTTCGGCGATTGCCTTTATCGATGCTTATTGACAGTGACGCATTGCAGAGACTCATCATCAGTATAATGACGTATTTCTATAAACCCTACAATGACGTCAAGCTCACAATGATAACCACGTTCGCAAATTTTCAATTTCTTCCTAAGGCTGGGAGGAGAGGAGAGGAAATAAAAAAAAAAAAAAAAAAAAAAAAAAAAAAAAAAAAAAAAAAAAAAAAAAAAAAAAGAAAATTCAGGGGGGTGTCAGGCCCCTCACCATCACCCCGACCCACCCAGCCCCCCAGATCACCCGACTCCATACACCCATCCAACTCCCCATCTCACCCCACGTCCATTCACTCATTCGCCCACCTACACCAAGATCACCCACCCCCATCCTAGCCCCCAAAGTCCCGAATCCCCCAGTCCCCCCCCCCCCCCCCCACCCCCCCACACCCCCCCCACACACATACCCATGGACCCCCTAATTATTTGTATCCCCCAATCCCCGGGGACCAGCACCCAAAACCCTTCAACTCCCCCACCCCCTAACACCCAGGGACCCCACCTCCCTGCCCCCCAAGGTCCCCAAGCCGTTCCCCAGGTCCCCCACTCTTGGTCCCTGACCCCAGCCCCTGGGCCATCTCTTATTCTCCCCTCAATCATCTCCCTCTCTGACCTGAGGACAGAGTTTGTCACTTGCATATGGGGCCGTCTGCCTCAAAACCTCCCCCTTCTTACCCTATCGCCGTCTCTGTCCTATCTCCCCTCTCTTTCTCACCATACCCCCCACTATCTGCCCTTTTCACCTCTCTCCCTCCCTAACCAGTTAGGAGACTCAGAGAGTGTTGAGACCCCGAGGATAGAATGTCCTGAGTTTGTTGATCCAGAACTGCTCCCTTGCGTGCCTGTGAGCAAGGTTGTCTGTGAAGACCTGCTCTATGGGCATGCACCTCATGTCCTGCAGTGAATGGTCTTTCCTGTTGAAATGTCTAGTAACATGGGTGCCTGCGTTTTGCAGTATGTGGGTTTCTGTGTAGGTAGAAGCGTGTTCTTAGGGCATTTTTGTTTCTCCTACATACTGCGCCCCATGACATTGTTGGCAGTAAAGCAGGTAAATGATGTTTGAAGACTTGCACGTCATGCTATGTCTGATGTTGAAGACTTCTCCAGTGGTGTCGCTGGAGAAAATTTTGCTCTCCACCAGATGTTCCCTACAGATGACGCACCTGTTGTTGCATCTCATCACCCAACCTGTTCTTGCGTAGGCTTGACTTGGGAAGGGAGGATGGCATGATCAGGTTTTGGATGCTCCTGGAGTTTCTCTCTCCAACAACAGGCACTTCAGGCACAGCCTTTTTCATGCGTGCACTTGTGTGGAGTAGTGCCTGTTGCTCCCTGAGCCAGTCACGTAGTGGTGGGTTGGAGGGGTGATGAGTGATGACGAAGGGGACCCTGGTGTTAACAGTTTTTTTTGCCCTGTACATTAACACCTCAGCTCTTGGGAGGCTTCGTGCTTTTGTCAAAGCCTGTTGTAGCTTGCTCGATCTGTAGCCACGGCTGAGAAACATGCCCATGATGGTATCAGCATGTTTATCAAAGTCTTTAGTCTTGGAGCAAAGACGACGGAGCCTCAGGAACTGGCAGTAGCAGTAGGGGATGTTGTTGTTCTTACAATGATGTGGATGGCATGAGCGATGGTGGAGGTAAGCATGAGTGTCTGTGGGTTTTGTGAACAGTTCAGTGTTGATGAAGCCATCATCAAATTTGATGAGAATGTCAAGAATGAGATGGACTGTCTGGATGACTGGACTGTGAATTTGATGGTTTGATGGAAAGTGTTGATGTGTTGGCAAAAGGTCTGCAGATCTTCCTCTGAGCCCTGCCACAGCAAGAAGATGTCATCGATGTAGCGTCTCCACACATGCTGTTGTCAACGTGGACAGGGGCTTTCTTCCAGCAAACTCTCTTTCCAGCCAGCCCATGAAGAGATTGGCAATGGTTGGCGCCATGGGCGTGCCCATTGCCGTCCCATGTTCCTGCTTGTATATGCGTCCTTCAAAGGTGAAATAGTTGTTCCTGAGGATGTGAGAGACGATGTCTATAATGACGGAGTTCGGTGGGGTATTGTCAGGATGGTGGAGCGTCAGAAAGAAGGTGATAGCCTCTAGCATGTCGTCGTGGGGTATGTTTGGTGTACAGACCTACTACGTCTATTGTCACCAAAGTTGCTTCAGGGCAAAAGGACCCTTCCTGACGTTAAGGTCCTCAAGCATCCCTTAGCATTGCAGTGGAATCTTGGATGTAGCTGGGGAGCCCAACGACTAGATTCTGTAGCCAGGAGTCAACTAGCTGGGACATTTTGACTGTAGGGCCTTCCACTCCTGACACAATTGGTCTTCCTGGGGGCTTATTGAGCGTTTTGTGGATCTTTGGTAATGGGTAGAAACGTGGTGTACGTATTTTATTTGGTTCGAGTAAGGCCCATTTGTACGTCTGGTCATCAATGTAGTTGTTATCATGGAGTTTGTTGAGAAGTTCATTGGACTTCTTGGCCACCTGCACTGTGGGATCTTTGTCAACTTTGCTGTAATGTAGCTGGTTGTTCAGTTGTCGATCTGCTTCTTGGATGTAGTCCTGAACGTCCTGAATAACTACAGCTCCCCCTTTGTCAGCCGTGCTGATGCGTATTTCTCGGTTCAACACTTCCCCCTGCAGCTGGTTAAGTGCCTTTCTTTCATTCACTTTAAGATTGTCTTTCGGTCTCCCAGGACATTGGTAGGTGGCTGCCTTCAGATCTAGGTTTTGGCAGTAGGTGTGTCCAGAGCTGCGTCTTTGCCCTTGCCTGGATCGTAGTGTGTTTTTCTTGTAGAAATGTGTGTGCAGGAGTGGGGGTGGGTAGTGTCTTCATCTTCTTCATCAAAATGTAGCTCTTTTAGCCTTACTAGTCGGCATCCCTCTTTTATATCATCCTCTAGCTGTTTCTGGTTGAAGGTCATGGGTGTGGGGAACAAACTTGGGGCCCAGACTGAGCACTTTAACCTGGTCTTCAGTCAGCGTTGTGCTGGAGAGATTGACCACCAGGTGATTATCTACTGTAGATTTCTCTGGTTTTGGGTTAGTTTGGTGTCGCCTTTTGAATCGTCTGCCTTTATGCTTGTGTTGATTTTCTTGCGTGTGTCTGTTTTGGTTCTTTCTCTTGTGTTTGACGGAGACTAGCTAGTTTCTTTCTCTTCTTATTCCAGAGCTTGTTAGCCAGTCGTTTTGATCGCCATTTCAAGTCAGTGACAGCTGCTTCAAACTCGTAGTAATCAGAGTCTTGTTGTACATTGTACATGTACTGGTGCAGTGCTGCGCGTTGCTCTGTGACCAAAGATCTGTAGGTTTGTAGGCATGAGTACATCACATCCAATGAAGCTCTACTCATAATGCTATCAACGTGTCTATGGAGATAGACACTCTTAGGAAGAGCATCCACACCAAATTTGATTTTCATTCCCCTTGGTACAATTCCTTCCTCTGTACAAATTGAAAGAAAACGTACATGTGATTCATATCTTTTGAGCTTATCAAGTATCAACCCCAGCGTTTGTCTGCCAGGGGCCTGGTTGGGTTATTCATGATGCTGGATCCAGTCAAGGATGCAATGGAGATCAAGACAAAAGTAATAAAACAGCATACGACTACCTTTCTGATGTCCTTGTTGGTGTTGTTGGATCTGTCCAGAATGGAAGGATTCAGTTGCAATCTCAAGAAGAATTATAGATATCATACACAAGAAAACAAAACAACAACACTTTTCCGGACTGCAAATATTTCGGCGATTGCCTTTATCGATGCTTATTGACAGTGACGCATTGCAGAGACTCATCATCAGTATAATGACGTATTTCTATAAACCCTACAATGACGTCAAGCTCACAATGATAACCACGTTCGCAAATTTTCAATTTCTTCCTAAGGCTGGGAGGAGAGGAGAGGAAAAAAAAAAAAAAAAAAAAAAAAAAAAAAAAGAAGAAGAAGAAATTCAGGGGGGTGTCAGGCCCCTCACCATCACCCGACCCACCCACCCAGCCCCCCAGATCACCCGACTCCATACACCCATCCAACTCCCCATCTCACCCCACGTCCATTCACTCATTCGCCCACCTACACCAAGATCACCCCCACCCCCATCCTAGCCCCCCAAAGTCCCGAATCCCCCAGTCCCCCCCCCCCCCCCCCCCCCCCCCCACACACCCCACACACATACCCATGGACCCCCTAATTATTTGTATCCCCCAATCCCCGGGGACCAGCACCCAAAACCCTTCAACTCCCCCCCCCCCTAACACCCTGGGACCCCACCTCCCTGCCCCCCAAGGTCCCCAAGCCGTTCCCCAGGTCCCCCACTCTTGGGTCCCTGACCCCAGCCCCTGGGCCATCTCTTATTCTCCCCTCAATCATCTCCCTTTCTGACCTGAGGACAGAGTTTGTCACTTGCATATGGGGCCGTCTGCCTCAAAACCTTCCCCTTCTTACCCTATCGCCGTCTCTGTCCTATCTCCCCTCTCTCTTTTTCTCACCATACCCCCCACTATCTGCCCTTTTCACCTCTCTCCCTCCCTAACCAGTTAGGAGACTCGGAGAGTGTTGAGACCCCGAGGATAGAATGTCCTAAGTTTGTTGATCCAGAACTGCTCCCTTGCGTGCCTGTGAGCAAGGTTGTCTGTGAAGACCTGCTCTATGGGCATGCACCTCATGTCCTGCAGTGAATGGTCTTTCCTGTTGAAATGTCTAGTAACATGGGTGCCTGCGTTTTGCAGTATGTGGGTTCTGTGTAGGTAGAAGCGTGTTCTTAGGGCATTTTTTGTTTCTCCTACATACTGCGCCCCATGACATTGTTGGCAGTAAAGCAGGTAAATAAATGTTTGAAGACTTGCACGTCATGCTATGTCTGATGTTGAAGACTTCTCCAGTGGTGTCGCTGGAGAAAATTTTGCTCTCCACCAGATGTTCCCTACAGATGGCGCACCTGTTGTTGCATCTCATCACCCCAACCTGTTCTTGCATAGGCTTGACTTGGGGAAGGGAGGATGGCATGATCAGGTTTTGGATGCTCCTGGAGTTTCTCTCTCCAACAGGCACTTCAGGCACAGCCTTTTTCATGCGTGCACTTGTGTGGAGTAGTGCCTGTTGCTCCCTGAGCCAGCCACGTAGTGGTGGGTTGGAGGGGTGATGAGTGATGACGAAGGGGACCCTGGTGTTAACAGTTTTTGCCCTGTACATTAACACCTCAGCTCTTGGGAGGCTTCGTGCTTTTGTCAAAGCCTGTTGTAGCTTGCTCGATCTGTAGCCACGGCTGAGAAACATGCCCATGATGGTATCAGCATGTTTATCAAAGTCTTTAGTCTTGGAGCAAAGACGACGGAGCCTCAGGAACTGGCAGTAGGGGATGTTGTTCTTACAATGATGTGGATGGCATGAGCGATGGTGGAGGTAAGCACGAGTGTCTGTGGGTTTTGTGAACAGTTCAGTGTTGATGAAGCCATCATCAAATTTGATGAGAATGTCAAGAAATGAGATGGACTGTCTGGATGACTGGACTGTGAATTTGATGGTTTGATGGAAAATGTTGATGTGTTGGCAAAAGGTCTGCAGATCTTCCTCTGAGCCCTGCCACAGCAAGAAGATGTCATCGATGTAGCGTCTCCACATGCTGTTGTCAACGTGGACAGGGCTTTCTTCCAGCAACCTCTTTTCCAGCCAGCCCATGAAGAGATTGGCAATGGTTG
>JADBJO010003438.1:67500-75000 GCA_016801955.1 Conus betulinus | reverse complement strand
CAATCTTTATTTCCGTTATGATTAGGACATAATTCCTCTTCATCCTGATTGGTATTAGGCGATAGAATTTTCTTCAACACATCACCTCATTTCTATCATGACGGTGACAGCTTTGCTCTTCAACCATGACTCTCTCATGATAATGATACAATTTTTTTTTCAACCCTATTTCCAACGTGACAGTGACACAGTTCGTCTTCAATTCTACTCATGTAATGCTGATGACAATTCTTCGTTACCCCTATTTCTGTCGTGACGAAGATATGATTCCTCTTTAACCCAATTTCTATCATGACAATGACGTAATTCCTCTTTAATCCGATTTCTGTCATGACGATAACACAATTGTTATTCAGCCCTGTTCTTAACATGATGCAATTCCTTGTCAACCATTTTCGTTCACGACGATGACACGATTCCACTTTAATTTCATGTCTATGATGACGACATACTTCCCTTTCAATCCTTTTTCTATCGTGACGTTATAACACAATTCCACTTCAAAGCCCGTTTCTATGATAACGATGACTCAATTCCTCGTCAACCTTTCTTTTTTTTTTGTCACATGAACAATGACGCTATTCCTCTTCAACCGTACTTCTGTCATAACGATGATACAATTCCGTTTCAATTCTATTTCTATCATGATGACGACACAATTCCTCTTTGACCTTGTTTCTACCGATGACGACATAGTTCCTCTAAAAGTCTATTTTTGGCTGAATGATGACACAATTCCTCTCCCATCCTATTTCTGTCATAACGAAAGCAAGCAATTCATTTTCAAGCTGATTACGATGATGACAATACGATTCCTATTTCATCTAATTTCCATGACGACGAAACATACCTTCAAACCCTTTTTCGATCATAGCAATAAGACAGCACACCTTTAGTCCCCTTTCCGTGTCAATGACTCAATACCTCTTCAGTTCTGCTGCTGTCTTCATCAACGTTCACTGTGACCTGTTCTATGTCCATCTACATCAACGTTCACTCTGACCTGTTCTATTGTCATCTACATCAACGTTCACTCTGACCTGTTCTATTGTAATCTATATCAATGTTCACTCTGACCTGTTCTATGTCCATCTACATCAACGTTCACTCTGACCTGTTCTATTGTCATCTACATCAACGTTCACTCTGACCTGTTCTATGTCCATCTACATCAACGTTCACTCTGACCTGTTCTATTGTCATCTACATCAACGTTCACTCTGACCTGTTCTATTGTTAATCTATATCAATGTTCACTCTGACCTGTTCTATGTCCATCTACATCAACGTTCACTCTGACCTGTTCTATTGTCATCTACATCAACGTTCACTCTGACCTGTTCTATTGTTAATCTATATCAATGTTCACTCTGACCTAGTCTATGTCCATCTACATCAGCGTTCACTGTCGTGCTGTTCTACTGCCATCTACATCAACGTTCAAAGCCACGCTGTTGTCTCTACATAAACGTTCATTGTCGTGCTATTCTAGTGTTCATCTACATTAACGTTCACAGCCATGCTGTTGTCTCTCCATCAACGTTCACTGCTGTGCCGTTCTGTTGTCTATGTTAACATTCACTGCCCTACCGTTGTGGTCTTCAACCAAGTCAACCTTACTTGCTGTGCCGTTCTGTGTCTATGTTAACATTCACTGCCGTACCGTTGTGGTCTTCAACCAAGTCAACGTTCACTGCTGTGCCGTTCTGTTGTCTATGTTAACATTCATTGCCGTACCGTTGTGGTCTTCAACCAAGTCAACGTTCACTGCTGTGCCGTTCTGTTGTCTATGTTAACATTCATTGCCGTACCGTTGTGGTCTTCAACCAAGTCAACGTTCACTGCTGTGCCGTTCTGTTGTCTATGTTAACATTCACTGCCCTACCGTTGTGGTCTTCAACCAAGTCAACGTTACTTGCTGTGCTGTTCTCCCTCTGCCGACGTCAACGTTCTTTGCCTTGGTTTCTATCTCCACGTACATCAACGTTATTGCCGCGCTGTTCTATCACAACCAACATCGGCGTCTACAGCAGCGCCGTTCTGCCTCCGTCCTAGATCAACGTTCAATACCGCGTTGCTCTACCGTCAGCAGTTCACAAGAAGCTATGAATAATGCAGTCCCTCCACAGCAGATCAACAGAATATCTGGATCACATTCAAGTACCACATCACATGCCCCCACCCCCCACCCCCACTCCCACCCAACATCCCCACGCACCGAAACACACACACTCTCTCACTCGCCCGTCCTCATCCCCCCCTGGCCACCGTCGTCCCTCCAAGACAGGCTGCACACCAAAAAGTAATGCGCCAAGGCCTTGGTTAAGGAGTCGAGTATTTACAGACTGGCATAATTAGATTGTTTGCGGAATTTGTATTGTGTCTCTGAGTTGATTCTCCTCATTTTCTTTCACATGGCCATCAAGACACAAGCCAGGTGGTTCCAAGCAGACATGTTAAAATCAAAGGATGGAGCTATTTGGGCGCTTCAAGCTCACGTTAGGATGGGATCGTGCAAAGGCCTGGTATGTGAGGTCAACTAAGAGGAAGGTCAAGTATTTTAAGATTGTTTATGATTTCAACGGTGAAAATTCCCCCAAACAAGGAAAGTAACTGGTGGGGAGTTGTTTCCCTTGATTAATCATCAGTTTAACATTAAATGTTGGCTCGAATGTATGGCAGGCCTCAGAACGCCTACATGGATTATTTGGTGTTTTTAGTGCAAAATCCTAACTGTGGACGTTTGGCCACACGACTTTCCTCTTCCCTACAACCCCAACACAACGTTTGAGTGACGTCCCTTAGTATTCCAGTGCCAGCAAGTGACCACCGATGTTTAACGAGCTTTTTTCCCCTCCCTGCAACTTTATATCTTTTGCCCCTCTTACTTGGCAATGCTCTCCATTCACCTCCGTCCGTCAGGCCCCCTTCCTCTTTACCCCACATCCCATCTCTCTCTCTCTCTCTCTCTCTCTCTCTCTCTCTCTCTCTCTCTCTCTCTCTCTCTCTCTCTCTCTCCTCTCTCCTCTCTCTCCTCTCTCTCTCTCTCTCTCTCTCTCTCTCTCTCTCTCTCTCTCTCTCTCTCTGTGCAGGATGCAGGATGGCTGCCTGCTGTTTTGAATTAAGTACAACTCCCCATCTCATCAATTTTCTGTATATCTCTTTTTCCATACGAGTATTGAAACATTATGTGTTACATCGGAATTTGGCTTTGATGTTCTTGTTGTTTCTTCCCCTGACGATAAAGAACATATTGATCAATGTCCTTCCATCATCGTCGATCCCCTCACACACACACGCACGCACGCACGCACGCACGCACGCACGCACGCACGCACGCACGCACGCACGCACGCACGCACGCACGCACGCACGCACGCACGCACACACACACACACACACACACACACACACACACACACACACACATGAACATACACAACGCCCAAACGTGCTTTAATTAACGGATTTTAAAAGCATTTCTCAAAATGGTATGATTTACGGAAAGTATGCATTGTGTTACTTTGTCATTTGAATTCTAAAATGACGATCTTCAGACTTTTTTGTTTACACTTGATTTCTTTAATCTACTCTTGAAACAGTGATTTTCATTATAAATCAGTTATGTAAAGATGTGTACATTATCTTTAAAATATTTCCTACGGTACAAATATGTCAGGAATTATAAGCAAAAACAGTTGGCTTGTGCTGGAGGATGGGGGCGGGGACAGCTAACTTTCCGCGGTTTTGACCGATTAGTTGCAAAGTGAGACGACTACTGGCGGATATCTACACAAATCTTTAAAGGTGTTTGAAATAACCCCGTCAGGCATGGAAACGAATCACAAGACAAAACACAACGCGTTTCGACCTCTAAGGTCTTCTTCAGGCAAAATGAGCAACACTCAGGGCAACGAAAATGAAGAACGAGTAGTCACTTATCTTGTTAAATTCGACGCAAGATGGGCGTTGAATGAGTTGGGAAAGTACGTACGCAGCACAAACACGCACACACACACACGCACACTCACACACACACACACACACACACACACACACACACACACACACACTCACACACACACACACACACACACACACACTCACACACACACACACACACACACACATACACATGCGTGTGCGCGCGCGCTTGCACTGAAATCGCGCCTTTTTTAATTCCATTCATACTAAAAAAAAATCCAATTCATCAAATGTCGGGTGTACGTGTCCCTGAAAAGATAACCTGTTCTCAAGACCCTTTCTTTCTCTTCCCTTTACAGCATGGTCAGGCTGAACTACCCAAACGTGTGTGGATGGATGTCTAAACATTCGTAAGCCATACGTGCCTTCTTCCACAAAATAACGAGTTTGCAAATAATCATGTCTACATTTTTTGTTAGTATTTGTTATGTTGACTTCTGTGCCCACAATTCTTTTTGATGGGTTTCAAGAAAATTTCAAGAGTCTGAGTCTGTCCGAGTCACACATACATACTACACACACATGCGCATGCGTGCCATCTAAGACATTACCGATTTTGTCCGCATGAAAACTGAAGTGGGTTGATAAGGGAAGGAAGCTGCATCACCAGGCTGTGGCTGTGCTACTGAATAGCTACAGGTAAGAGGACACAATCTATTCATGGAAAGTTAACGGACGAAAAATTGAGAAGATAATCAATCGATGTAAGTAGATTCTTAAGAATTCTTTAAGCCTCTTTCTGGCATTGGATCATCTCATCTTTACCAGTGGCCAAGCTACTGCCGAATCAGAAACAGGAATGCTTAACCTTCGCCTTCGTTTGTCTTATCTGTCGCTTACATGAATAAATAATATAAACATGTGTCACACAACGTAATTCACCTAAATCTATCAATTTCCCTGCGATTGGTAGGAACGATCGTCGGCATTCACGGGATTCTAGTGATTCCACGGAAGCAGAAGCAGAATACTTTGAGGCAAGCTCTACTGAACTAGCCTGACAGCTTCAGTGTCGGCCTGCCCAAAGTCACACCTTGGATGGTGGGGTGAATGTGAATTGTACAGAAGACGGTGCTTGGCCTTCTCTTCCCAAGTGATTCACAAACATCGTCCATCTCAAAAGAAACTGGCGCACAGTCTCTCCTAATCGGTAGCCTCGTGACAGACCTAACAGGACAACCTCCCCACCCTGGTGGCAGAGGGGGGTGGGGGGGGGGGGGGGGGGGGGGGGGGGGGGGGGGGACGAAAGCGTGTGACGGAGGCAGAGGGGGCAGTGTAAGTGACGTAGGACTGTAGCGGAACAGACTGATGATCACTTAATAGGGGGCAGCGACAAGGGCGCTGTGACCCTAGATTAGAATGATGATGTAATGCCGGGAGGAGGGAGAGCTGACATTAGAATGTAACACAAGAGAACGGTCGTGACGTTACAGGGGAGGTGACGTGGTGGTAGTACGCCTACGCAGACTGGTGGTGACGTGACGTAGAGGCGGTGGAGTGACAAGACACTGTGACAGACGTGACTTGTAGTGACTTGATGGGGAGGGGTGGGGCGAAATGGGCGCATGAGTGACAAAAGAACTCTGTTAGAACATACCGGTGGTGTGACATGGCTGGCCAGGGATGGGGCTTAATGACGTAGTGACTGTGGCAGAACTGACTGGCGGGGACATGACGGGGACAGGGATGGGGCTTAATGACGTAGTGACTGTGGCAGAACTGACTGGCGGGGACATGACGGGGACAGGGATGGGGCTTAATGACGTAGTGACTGTGGCAGAACTGACTGGCGGGGACATGGACGGGGGACAGGGATGGGGCTTAATGACGTAGTGACTGTGGCAGAACTGACCGGCGGGGACATGACGGGGACAGGGATGGGGGTTAATGACGTAGTGACTGTGGCAGAACTGACTGGCGCGGGGACAGGGATGGGGGTTAATGACGTAGTGGCTGTGGCAGAACTGACTGGCGGGGACATGACGGGATCGGGGGGTTAATGACGTAGTGGCTGTGGCAGAACTGACTGGCGGGGACATGACGGGGACAGGGATGGGGGTTAATGACGTAGTGGCTGTGGCAGAACTGACTGGTGGTGAAAATGAGCAAGTGAAGGGGGCGGAATCACTTCATGACAGAGACAGGACAGACTGGTAATGACGTGACTGGGTGGTGGAAATGGAGGGGACAATGAAAAACCTACTACTGATGTAATGTAGGGAGAGGGGGGGAGGGGGTCGTAGGAACTATGACAGAAAGACTCGTAGCGACCTGAGGGGAGGGGGTGGGAAGAGTGACGCAGGGATTGTGACAGAACGCACTGTGGTGACATGATGGGAGGAAGGGGGACACTGGAGTAACGGAAAGACCAAGACAGGGAAAAAAAAACAAACCTGGTGGTGATGTAAAGGGGCATGGAGACTAACAATGACGTGCAGATTGGGAACGGGACGGGGGGGGGGGGGGGGGGGGGGGGGGGACGGGGGGGGGGGGGGGGGGGGGGGGGAGAAGTGACGCAAAAACTCTGACTTCATACGTGCTGAAGTGGACGGAGAGAGGGTGGGGGGAGGGAGGGAGGGAGGGAGGGAGGAGAGAGGCGACTGACATGGCACTGTAACAGTACAGACTAGTCGTGACTAAGGGGGTAGGGTGGGGAGTGACGGCACAGATTGGTGGTGACGTCATGGTGGATGGGAGAGGGTGTTGACTGACACAGGAACTGAGACAGAACAGACAAGACGGACAATACATAAACAATGGACACCGTAACAGATCTTACATGACAGACAATACACTGCAGACATATCAGACAAATGAAGGTAATGATGTACGTCCATTTCAGGCGATGATGACTACTGACATCCTTGGCTGAGAGAGGACGGTTTGGGGATGTGTATCCAGCCGCCATAAGTACAGAAAGAGGCACAAGCAAGCAAAGCCCCTACATTCTTCCGATCAATATGGGCTGTCGGAAACCTGCAGCGCTTCGCATGGTGAACAAGCTTGAGTTGTTTTCAAGAGAGTTGAAATCGCAGTGAATTCTGCGACGCAATTCCCAGGCATGTACAACACACAGCCTCGACAAAGATTGGCAATGGCTATCTAGGCAACAGAAACGACCGGCGGTTGTGCGGCATTGCGTGTTTAGGCAGAGACAAGCTGAGAAAAGAAGTAATCAGGGCGTGAGAGGGACCTAGAGAAACGAAATTTAGTTACAGCATCTCAAACAACGATTTACTTACTTAAAATGTTATTTGAAAATCACCACCATTGACAGAAAGGTGGCCTTTCAGGGGATATATTTTACATATTAATCAATATTTATAAAGGAGATGTTGACCCAAAACAATGAGTCGGATTATCACTTTATAACACACACACACACACACACACACACACACACACACACACACACACACACACACACACACACACACACATACACACACACACATTCACACACACTCACACACACATACACACTCACTCACATTTTGAGTGTAAGGTAATTTCTTC
>JADBJO010003438.1:60000-62500 GCA_016801955.1 Conus betulinus | reverse complement strand
CCCTCTATGAACTAATCAAACCATGTTTGTCTTGTTTTCTTTTGTTTTTGTTTTCTTTCTGTTTGTTCATGCAGCGAATGAAGCCTTGAAAGACAGCCCTTGTGTGCTCGGTTGCGGTATAGTAATATAACACGGACACTCAAAAGGCAGTAGGTACAGTAATGAACATAACGCATGACGGAAAAAAAAAATGCTAAATTGCCTCTTTGAAATGACTATCTCGGATTCCCGAAAATGGAAATGAACAAGAAAGTGAAGGACAAGAAGAAAATACTGAATATAAAGAAGAAAGAGGAAGAGAAGGTAGAGAGGACCGTGGCCAGAAGACTGTTGCCGACAGTAAACAACACACTGAACGCCAATAAGACAGAGCAAGCCTGCGTGAAATACAATACTATTGGTCTTGGTTGGGCTTTTTTTTTCCTGCATAAGACAAACAACAACGTTGGTTATATCTTTCAGACAGTTTTTCACCTTTTTGATATAGTAGTCGCATTGTCAACATGGTCTGCGAAGAGCAGCTTCTTTTGTACGAACATTGTTAAATAGATCGGCACAGCTGCCTGTCTTGGAGGAATATTGTCAATATGATGTGCAAAGAGCTGCTCCCCTCTGAAGAAGTTTGTCAACGTAATTTTGTAAAGCTGCTTCTTTCGTAGGGGAACATTTGAACATGACCTGTAAAGACAAGATCTAAAATCGATGCGTGATCGTCTAGTTTTGACAACCGTCAGCAATCTGGATACCAGAACGAGAGAATCTCTCTCTCTCTCTCTCTCTCTCTCTCTCTCTCTCTCTCTCTCTCTCTCTCTCTCTCTCTCTCAAAAGATCAGTATTCAGCATGATCTAGCCAAGAATTGATCCGTCAGGTTTTTCGCTTTCTTCCAACGCCGGTCGGTGTCCATAAAATCTCCCAGACTCTTTTGTAGGATTACTTATATCAAGGTCTGTGCAGAGACATCTGAACGGGGGGAAAGGATGTCTGATCCTACACATTAATGGTTTCCGCTTAAGTACATTAAAATTACAGTCTGCATTACAGACTGCTGGATTCCCTACCCACCCTGCCCCCAATTCTCCCTGTCTGTCTGTCTGTCTGTTCGTCCGTCCCTCCGTCCGTCCGTCCCCCCCCCCCCCCCCCTCTCTCTCTCTCTCTCTCTCTAGCTCAGTCGAAAGTGTGCTATCGATGTCTCGAAACAGGGAATGTGTAAACCCACATTAAGTTCTGGCCAAGACGTCTGGACCCCCCACCCCACCCCAACCCCCACCCGTTTCCGCTCTTCCCCTTCGCTCTCCTCTCCCAGTCTTCCGACCCACTCCCCCCCCCCCCCCCCCCCTGCCTTCCAGCTCTCCCCTTTCCTCTCTCTCTATCTCTGCCAGCTTATGATGACAGTGGAGTCTACACACAAGGTGGGTTACTACCACAACGTGGCTGCGGTCCTTTGGATCCTCTACGTGCCAGTCGTCAATCTGCTGTTAAGCTGCACGTGCCGTTCTCTGGACCTTCAACGTGGCAATAATTCTCTTTGATATCTAACTGAATGTGGTGGTGTATGGATCTTAACTATGAAAATCGTCATTCTTTTTTTGTCTTCCTGGATACGGTGATGTCTGGGATTATCAATATGATAATCATCAACCTTGTTATCTTTCTTACTACGTTTTCTGGACCTTTAACGCAACAGTCGTCATCCTTGATGTCTACCTCAACGTGGTGGTGTTTGGATCTTCAACGTGACAATCATCATCCTCAGTGTCTTCCAGAATGCAGTGGTGTCAGGACCTCCAAATAGGACAATCATCATCCTTGTTGTCAATCTGACAATGTTGTCCGGATCTTAAACGTAACAACTGTCATCATTGTTGTCTAGCTATGTTGTCTGGACCTTTAACGGGACAACTGTCATCGTTATTGTCTACGTGACTGTGGGTCCGTAGTACGGTGCCATCTCCTAATCATCACTCCTGAATGCTGAAAAATTTGGATGGTGTCCTCAGAACAGAGGTGGTGAGTGGAAGCGATGTGTGACTGCGTTCAATAAAACAAATCCAGGAGAGTATGAGAAATAAGCTGTTTGTGGTCACATGGTTCATGGGATGTTCTGTACTAGTCCGCACGCAGTATAGTCTCTCAGCTGAATAAGTGTAACGCTCTTTAGTTTGGCTCATCCGTCTGTTTTAGCAGTTAATTGTTAAAAAGTCTAAAATCATGTTGTCTGCTTCATCTTTCACGCTTCTCTATTTGACCATTTAATTTGAATACTGCGTTCTCTTCGCTGGCTCCGTGTTGCACAAAGGATCTCCCACAAAAGTTACATCCCTCTGTTATAAACCCGTTCAGTCCTGTCCTCGCTGTCTCACTGTGCTGTATACCCCATCACGTTAAATCCGCTCTTCGTCTGATACTCGTCTTTTCCAAATTCTCCCTGTGTGTACAAAGCCTTCACATCGGTGGTCCTCTTGCCTGTCGAGCGCTGTCGTTTAGAATCAACCTCCACAT
>JADBJO010003438.1:20000-55000 GCA_016801955.1 Conus betulinus | reverse complement strand
TGTATGAATAAGTTTGGGAGATCACTTCTGAATTTATGTTTCTTGTTAAACTGTGTTATAGTAAATGGTTGTTGTAATAGTGATAGGAGTGGTGACTTCACATATGTTTCCGCTCATGGTTGCAGTGTAATAGACTATGTAATCTTATCTGAAGACTTATTTTCCACAGACTGTTGCAATTTATATGTTGGTGAGCAAATAGCCTCGTGGCATTTGCCTGTAGAATTTGAATGGAAAAATAACGATAGAGCTAATCACACTAAATCAAAACAATCTGCAGCTCAAACTACTGTTGAAGACCGTATCTTTTGGTCTGAAGAATATGTCACTCACTCGCTATAAAGAGGAACAAAACTCTTGCGATTTTAAACAAAGCTTACAGAATGCCTATGCACAGCTCCAATCTGATATTAATACTTCTATTGACACGTTTACAAACGTTTTATGCAGCTCCGCTGCATGCATGATCAGGACAGTAGGAAAGAAGAAAAAGGGTGATGTTTGGTTTGACAGGGAATGTGCGCAAAAAAAGAAATTGGTCAGAAAACTCTTAAGAATTTCAGCGATCAAAGAAACAGCAAGAGGAGAAGAAAGATACTTATGGAAGAGAAGTAAGACGCTTACAGGAGAAGAAAGATGTTTACGTAAAGGAAAGAAAAGAATACAAACACCTGTTGTTAAGAAAGAAAAATGAATTTGATCAAGTAAGGTTAATGGAACTGAAACAATCAACTCATGATTCTAAGTTGTTTTGGCAAACCATCAGATCAGTCAATAGAAAGTGTGCTGTTTACAATAATATAACTAGTGAACAATGGTACCAGCATTTTTTCAATCTCTTAATGAAACGGATCTTAGGTTAAATCATCATGAAGACATAAACATCATGGAGGAAAGTGAGAAGAAACAACTGTAACTTTGTTCAACGACGCCATTTCCATGCAAGAGGTTCTTACCAGTATTGGCAATCTCAAAGCAGGGAAAAGTGCAGGACCTGATAAAATTGTTAGTGAAATGCTAAAAAATGCAGATGTTTCTGTTGTGGACTTCCTTGTTGTTTATTTCAATAAGATATTTGATCTAGGTGTTTTTCCCACTGAATGGTCTAAGTCCATCATTGTACCTTTACATAAAAAAGGGAGACTTAGATATGCCTGATAACTATCGCGGTATAGCTCTAACAAGTGTTTTAAGCAAAGTTTATACTCATATACTGAATAAAAGACTCACTGTATGGGCAGAACAGAACAAAAGATAGTTGAAGAACAGCGGGTTTTAGGGCGGGATATAGCACTATAGATCACATTTTCACATTATACGCAATTGTCAGTAAGTTTTTAGCAAAGCATACTAAACTCTATGTTGCCTTTGTAGACTTTAAAAAAGCTTTTGATTCTGTAAATAGAAACATTTTGTGGGGGGTTTTAAGAAAGAATGGGATTAAAGATAACTTTATAATGCTTTAAGAGGTATCTATGACAATGTGATGATTTGTGTGCGTGACAAATGTTGTTACACTGATTATTTTGATTGTCCCAGAGGGGTGAAACAAGGATGCTTACTAAGCCCTCAGTTATTTTCATTGTTTATAAATGAATTAGCTATTGATCTGTCTAGAGCAGGAAAGCATGGTATCCAGCTTATTCCTGGTGCTGCAGAAATTTTTGTTGTTATTTTTGCTGACGATGTTGTTTTATTGTCTGATTCAGTGGTTGGGCTGCAGAATCAGCTTAACTGCCTAAAAAGAGAAGCAGATCGATTGTGTTTAACGGTTAACCTGAAAAAAACGAATGTAATGGTGTTTAGAAAGGGTGGTCACTTAGCAAGTCATGAAAGGTGGGTTTATGGGAATGAAAATGTCAACGTAACTAACTCATATAAATATCTGGGAATGATCTTCACAACAAAACTGAGTATTACTGCTGCTTTGTCTGAGACTTGTAGGAAAGGTAGAAAAGGTGTTATGGAAATCTTAAAAACTCTGAAAAGATTAAGAACAACCGATCCAAGCCTATTTTGGAAATTGTTCGATTCACAAATTGAACCCATCTTGACATATGCTGCAGAGGTATGGGGCTTGGAGGACGAACGTAAACAAATTGAAACAGTGCATACTTATGCCATTAAAAGATTTCTGAATGTTCCCCTCCATGCTTCTAATAAGCAAGTATATGGAGAAACTGGGCGATATCCATTATCTATTAGAACATCCGTAAAATGTGTCAGGTACTGGCTTAGACTTCTCAAATTACCCATGTCCAGACTATGTAGACAAGCATATGAAATGTCTCTATTGCAACACCAATCTGGCCATTTCAACTGGGTATCTAATGTACACAAACTTTTGTCAGAGAATGGGTTTGGTATTGTATGGCTGTGCCAAGGCATTGGATGCCAGGCTAGTTTTATTAGTGAATTTAAGGACAGATTAATCTCTCAAATAATATGCAAATTTGGCACTCCGAAATAGAGAGTAATGATAAGTATAGATGGTATAATTCATTTAAAGATTTATTCCAACCAGAAAAGTATTTATCATGTGTTACAAATATTGGCACAGAAAAAAATCTCGCTACCTTTCGTTTAAGAGTTCGGTGGTGTTTAAAAAATCACAAAAGGTGGTACATGAATTTTGCTAATATTCAGGAAGATGTCATTTGTCCATCATGTGAAAAATGGACTGGAAGATGAAGTTCACTTCCTCTTTCAGTGCACTGCTTATGAAGATAATCGGAAAAACTGTTCCAAACTGAAATCGTTCTCTGGTGCCCCCAGCCAAAATGCGGTAGTAAACGTCCTTTCTGACAACAATGAAAATAATTTAAAAGAATTAGCGAGGTTCATTGCTCTCTCAATGCAAATAAGAAAAAAGAAAATGGAAATGATCAAATAATTCACCAGTAACGATTAATTGCATGTTTTCAGGTGGGATGGAGGGGGAGGAGGGAGGGAGGGAGGGAGGGGGGGATGGGATGAGAGAGAGGAGGCGTGTGACGGGTGGGGATGTTAGGTGGAGTGGGGAGGATGCATGTACATGAGAGCTTGTGCGTCTTGCACGCCGTGTGCGAATGTGTTTGTATAAATGCCTGGTATGTTCAATTTCATTTGAGGTGTGTTTACCCTTACCCCCATGTCCGAAAAGGCTGTAATGCTATCTGGACAATAAACGCGTTTTGTCTTGTCTTGTCTTGTCTTGTCTCTCTCTCTCCCTCTCTCTCACACACACACACACACACACACACACACACACACACACACACACGCACGCACGCACGCACGCACGCACGCACACACACACACACACACACACACACACACACACACACACACACACACACACGCGCGCGCGCGCGCACAGAGAGAGAGAGAGAGGGGGGTGACAGGGAGGGGAAGAGAGATGAGAGAGACAGACAGACAGACAGAGAGACAGAGGGACAGAGATGGAGACAGAAACAGACAGACAGACAGTCTGACTGACTGACTGTTTCACCGGCGAATGTTCAGATTTGTCGGTTGTTGTTGGCTTTTGTTTGTTTCCTTTTGTTTTTGTTTTTGTTTTTGGTTTGGTTTTGGTTTGGTTAACGCCACGTTAAATCCTATGAACTGCCGCCTTATCACACGGCCAGTGCCCAGGCCTTGTGTATGATGACCGTACAGAGCTTTTGTACACAGACCGTACAACGTTCTTCACACACTTTTTTCCACACTGGTGTACAGATCCAACGTTCACAGACTCTGCAGAATTTTTGTACACACTGACCTTTTCTTTTGTACCTTTCATACACAGATCTTACAAATCTTGTATTCACTGACCTTCTCGACACTGGCCTTTCCTATGCTCGACTTTATTACAGACCTTTTGAACACAGACCTTTTGTAGACAGACGTTTTGAACATACACATTTGTATACAGACCTTTTGTGCAGAGACTTTTTGTATACAGACCTTTTGTGCAGAGACCTTTTGTACACAGACCTTTTGTACAAAGACCTCTTGAACACGTATCTTTTATGCAAAGATCTTTTGTCATTTTAGACAAAACGTTTGTTCGCAGAACGTTTGAACTCAGACATTTTATGCACTTGCTTTTTACACATTGGCAGTTTCAGTGTTGACCGTTTGCGCACAAACCCTTTTCTGTACACAGACGTTTTCTTCAGACCTTTGATACACTAACGTATTGTATACTGACCATTAGTACACATCAGTTTTAATCACGAATCCATTATCTCACTTGCACTACCAGATGTTGATGATGTATCTATTACAGCTGGTAAATGTTAACATTAATTGCCACACAATCAGCTTTATTTCCATATACTTGACAAAATGGCGGATCAGATTTGAATACAACTGGTTACTTAGTTACCGCAATTCAGGAGAGTAATGAAGAGTAGGCGGAGATTTCAGTTGTCATACATTTTTTTTAACTGACTGTCATACAGTACAAAACCTGCAGTTTGCAGATCATAAAGCAGAGTCTTCTTAAGTCTTTTTTTGAACGATGGGCTACTCATAAGAACTACCAATATTCCAGGTCACAAATCCGCTTCATAGATGTAACACGTGTTACATCAGAGTTAGCTGCAAACAGTGCATGGGTGGTAGAGGATGAGCCCTTAGGAATAGACTATCTTCCTGTCGTACTGCAATTAAATGAAGGCCTACAATCCACCGAGGAATTCAATGATACCAATACCAAGATTTATCTATGCACAACACAATGGGATAGATTTTAATCTAACTTTCTTTCTGATTGCTGTCCATCTCTAACTGAAACTGAGAGTATTGGAGAATGGTATGAGAAATGTACATTATGAGAAATTTGCAAAGATAGTTAATGCATCTTTTGAATTTGCAATCCGCCAAAAGAAAACTTGCAAGTATTGAAAACCTTGCTGCTGCCACAATGCGTGGTGGAATGAGGAATGTGCAGAGGCTATTCAGATGCAAAAAAAAAAAAGGCATATGAATATGGTTGAAGGGAAACAATCCAGATGCCAGTCATACAGAAATAGAGGAGGAGCGCTAAAACCTGCAGCAACAAGACGACTGCTCGAGCTAAGAGATGATATCGGGTAAAGTTCTGTGCAAAAAAAAATTCAAGCAAAGTGTGGTGGATCAGCAATGTCCTTTACGAAAAACATGTCGGGTGAAACTTTTCCAACTTCCTTAGATTAGAGGCGAGAGCTTTTGCAGATTTGCTTGTTAAAACTTGAAGTAGAAAGGACCAAGTCACGAATCAGAAGTCACATTTCACATACCCATTCGAAAAAATTATGGAGAAAATTATATGAGCAAGACTGACACATATTTGTGAGAAAAATCGGATTACTCCTGTCACGCAAACTGAATTCATAAAAGGCAAATCCACATTAGACGATCTATGAAAACAAACCACTTACACAGAGCAACAATTTGCAAAAAAGAATGAGTGTTCTACCACCTTGCTTGATGTACAAAAGGCATACAATGATTGGTCTGAGTGCTTATTTACACGATTATGTAGAATCACTGCTGACATGAAGTAGACAAAAAGACGGTATATTATTATCTGTCTTCATGTACACTAATTTATAAGAGAATACCTCAAGGATGTGCTGTAGCTCCCTACTGTTTAGCATTATGTCATTTGATTTACCAAGATGTCTTTCTGAATCAATCAACACTGTTCAATACGCTGATGACAGGTAAGTCTGGAAAAACGTTCTCCTACAGAAGAAAACAGGGTAGTGTTACATTCGTCATGTGGATAAAACCTACCAAGCAGAACTTGAGCATGTACATGAAAGCAAATGGATTAGAATTTCTTCTTGATTTCAGCTTGATGGACATGAAATTGAGTATACGGTTGAGGTTTAATTTTGGGGTGTTTACCTGACTTCAAACTTAAACTAGGCAATTAACATTTGACACAATTCTTCTCTAATCCATGAAAAGCTTAAATGTCCAAACATTATCATTAACACAACGTTGGGATCAAGTTTCCAAAACCCTGCTTTACGTTGCCACTGCTCTTGTCAGATCCAGACTGGCATATGGACAAGAAGTCTTTTCTCTGCTCAAAATACTCACTTCAAGAAATAAACAGTTTTAACTGTAAATTTAACAAGCTGGTATCAGACATTCCCCTTTAAAAACAAATTCAGTCAAATCGTACATATTAGCAGGAGTTTTTACCCCTTGGCCAATCGAGAAAGTAATTCACTAGCAAGATATGATTTTAGAACAAGTTCAATAGAAAATTCTATTAAACACGGTATAATGTTAAAAGTAAGATCTGATCAGGACTTCTCAAAATACACAGAGAATGATAACAAACTTACAAATGTCTGCCACTAATATTTCCGGTACCTTTGAAAAAAGATGTGTGAATCCATAGAATGTTCCCGCCAGCTATCAACACTGGCCCTTGCCATCGAGATTTAACAAGAGCTAGCGTTGATGCACATCGCACCGAGTCAGCAAAGGAAGACAATCTAAATGTGTTACCTACGTTACTCAAAGCGCATTGACATGTCTGTCTCCCAGCTCTCGTCACAATATCTCATCCTCCTTAAGATGTACACAGGTGGATCTGTACCAGACGAAAGACGTGAGGTTCCGGGTTGATTACTTCGTCCCTAAAAATTGAGAAATCTTATCATCTTTCAGAGATTGTTCAATTTTCACGGTAGAACTCATAACGATTGTTCAATTTTCACGGTAGAACTCATAACGATTGTTGCGGCTTTATCATTTTTGGTTGTTGTAGCACTAAATTTGCTCAATGTATTATGTTGCATGGACTTTAAATCAGTTTTGTAATCTATTTCATCAAAATTGCATAAATCTAGCAGCGTTTTTTTCCTAATTAACCATTCAATGCATTGCATTCAAATGAAAGGAGCAATCACTGATTTTTGTTTGGATTCCATCTCATTGAGGGATTATTCATAATGAACATGTTGATCGTCTTGCGACAGGAAGCAAAAAATATTTCAAATGCTATTAGACTGCCATGCCTGTTATCGCGAATGCAAATTTGCCGTATTGCAGAAAAAGACACAATAGCAGGTTTCTTCCATTCCCACACAAGTAAACGCTTTTTATTCAATGTTCGAGGTCCAGTAAGGTTTTCAAAAGCTTAGCGTTGACATTGTATTTGAATTCTCCACTACAAAATATTGCTACATATACACCTTTTGCAATACTTATTTTCTGTACAGACCTTGGGTCCTCTGCATGTTTGCAAACAGAAACTTACACAGACCTCAGACTTCAGACCTTCTATATACTGACTATTTGTAAACAAACTGACTGACTTGGGAGAAGAGGAGCGAGAGAGAGAGAGAGAGAGAGAGAGAGAGAGAG
Organism: Conus betulinus; assembly: GCA_016801955.1. NCBI lineage: Eukaryota > Metazoa > Mollusca > Gastropoda > Neogastropoda > Conidae > Conus > Conus betulinus. Next base: position 47,647 of record JADBJO010003438.1, on the reverse strand, counting down.
AGAGAGAGAGAGAGAGAGAGACAGAGACAGAGACAGAGACAGACAGAGAGAGAGAGAGAGTGTGTGTGTGTGTGTGTGTGTGTGTGTGTGTGTGTGTGTGTGTGTGCGCGTGTGTGTGCGCCAGCGCGTTTGTATAAGTATGCGTGCGCGCGCGTGTGTGTGTGTGCACGCACGTGTGTGTGTGTGTGTGTGTGTGTGTGGTGTGTGTGTGTGTGTGTGTGTGTGTTAATCTGTGTAGGCGTGCACCCTACTCTCTCTCTCTCTCTCTCTCTCTCTCTCTCTCTCTCTCTCTCTCTCTCTCTCTCTCTCTCTCTCTCTCCATGCGTGTGTGAGTAAGTGTGTACGTGCGCGCGCGCACTAAAAGTGTATGTGTGTGTGTGTGTGTGTGTTGTTGTTGTTGTTCTTCAGTTCCTTCCCCTAAAAGTGATTCAGAATGTGTGTGTGTGTGTGTGTGCGTGCGCGCGTGCGTGCGTGCGTGCGTGCGTGCGTGTGTGTGTGTGTGTGTGTGCAAACTTTTGACACCTGCTGTTCTTTTTATTTTCCCGATCATCTTCGTAGTAGTAGTCGTAGTAGTTATAGTAGTAGTAGTAGTAGCAGTAGCAGTAGCAGCAGCAGCAGCAGCAGCAGCAGCAGTGGTATTAGTAGCGGCAGCATCAGCAGCAGTAGTGGTAGTAATAGTAGTACAGTAGTATAGTAGTAGCAGCAGCAACAACAACAGCAGCAGTCGTAGTTGCAGTTGCAGTAGTAGTAGTAGTAGTAGAAGTAGTAGCAGTAGCATCAGTAGTAGTAGTGGGACAGCTGTTTGTGGCTCTGTCACATTCACAATCTTGCGGTTTAATTTGCTGCTTTTGGTAGAACTTACAAGAATAAGATAGTACGACTGGAAAACGGGGCACTGCCTAACCTCTCTATACTTAGATGATAAAGTCTCTCTCTCTCTCTCTCTCTCTCTCTCTCTCTCTCTCTCTCTCTCTCTCTCTCTCTCTCTCTCTCTCTCTCTCGCGCCAAGTTTTCCTATAAGAATCTAACAATAACAAGAACTGACGGTTAACTAAAGACTCTTGCCTCTACCAACTCCCTCTCACCCCCCACCGTTCAATCCTCTATACTATCACCGTACCTACACAACACACACACACACACACACACACACACACACACACACACACACACACACACATCCCTGCCCCTGTCACACTCACTGCAAGTTGGTTATTCTTTCTCAACATCACCCCCCTACCCTACTCTTACATTCACTAGTACCATCTTCGGTCATCCCTCGGCTCTGAACCGGGGGGGAGGTGGTGCGGGGGAGAGGGTGGGTGGGTCGGAGACAAAAATGGGGGATGGGCGCCAAATGGGAAGGAAGTAGAAAGGGGGGGGGGGGGGGGGGGTTATTGTGTTAGCACTGTGTGACCAGTCCTCTGTCTCCAGCAGTGTTCATGGCGTGACTGCCGCCATTATGGGACGGGGGAACTCTGGACTAAGCACTCTCTAGGAAACTCATCAAAGGACCACTATGTCAGTCAATCAGTCAGCTGGCCCGTCTCAAAAATCAATCACCCAACCAGTCAATCAACCAACCAGTCAATAAAATCAAACGAATGAATTCTTCAAGTCACAAATCCATGTCTCAGTCTCTCAGCAGAGAGCTGTGTTCCTGTTTTCTGGAAAGTCTTTGGTAGTAAATTTTCCCTATTCTGTTGACCTCTTGGAGCAGCTGATTCTTTCCCAATCACTGAGGCTTTGTTGTTTACGTTAAGAAGCTGAATCGAGGGTTAATGAATGTCGAAACGACATATTGGACGTTCCCCACCCATCCCATTTTGTCGTAGCCCTGGTGAATAGACAGTAAGAAATCAACCACTCAAATCGACACTAGCTCTATCTTCTTAAGGGGTGTTTTTTTGCACATACGGCCTTTTATGTATATCTATTGCATTGACTTTTTTTTTCCCAATAAGTGTGTGTGTGTGTGTGTGTGTGTGTGTGTGTGTGTGTGTGTGTGTGTGTGTGTGTGTGTGTGTGTGTCAGTATTTTGGTAGCTGCAAGTCATACCGATTCAATTCAGCAAGGCTTCTCTGGTTGTAACCAGATCCAGCTGGTACCAGTGACAATAAATGAGTACGGTAATGTCCCTGTCCTTTGGTTGAGACGCCTTTGTAATGTCCTGTCCTTGGTGGTTGACGGCCACATGTGTTGGTTACACAGACATCAGTTTCAGCAAAACGTTGGCGCCATTTGTCCTTTCTTCTAATCTGATGCCAAAGAGTCCGATGCAACTGGTCAGAAATTGTGGTCACCTCCCACCTGACCTTGACCCGAGATGTCGTCCTAGCAAGAGCGGATGCTCGTTTGCTTGTGGGGATCTTACTGCTGTCCAAATTTGTCACGGTCCTCGGTGTCTGCCGGACAGCACAGGGCAGAACACAGACACTCAGGATGGTCACTGGGTCTCAGAAGTTGTAAACACAGAGACAGCATTCTGCTGACCCGTTCGTTTGGTGAGTCTCTCTTGAGACCAGCAATAAACCGTTTTTACTGCAAAAAAAAAAAGCTACCATTTTGCCGAGGTTATCCTGGGGTCTAAGTCCTTGTCAGAATAAAAGTATAATTGTGTCCTTTGAGGCAGCCCTCTGGTGGAAGTCTGTTCCAAAGTGCAGCGATGTTGATCTGCGAGCTGTTTAGCTCACAGTTGATGTTAGCTATCTGCTAAGTATCGTCAAACCCTGGCAGGTCATGAGAATTACAAGGACGCGTGGTCCTGACGTTCCAGCTTGTCAATCAATTTCTGACATATTCTTAACGCTTTGCTCTTTGCCTGGTGCTGTGTTTGCAGTCTGCTGTTGACTTTGTGAGCTCCACGCGCTCATTACAGCGGGCCGCGACAGCTGACCAATGAGAGGCAACGACCCTTTTCCCGATAGACGGCCTGTTGCACCCGAATCCTTCACCAATCAGTGGGTTTGTCACTCCTGTAAGTCATTCTCCTAGTGCACTACACAGGGCCAGTTTGGGGTGGTCAAACGCATACGGGAAAAATCGTATCCTCAAAAAAGGTCATGTTCTGAAAAAGAAACAAACAACCCAAGCAATAACTGACATGGTAGCGAAACCACTGACATCCATAAGGCAGAAAACACCAGGCCGGGCTGAGAGCGTTTAGAGTTCTGTCCCTTGTAACTGCTGCCTCCCTGCATTCTTTCCTGATAATGCAGGCTTCGGCATTGACGTGGCCTCTCCAGGGCCCGAGTCTAGGCAATAAATATGGAGATTCTGAGAGACCCTGACGTCACGATTCCCCTCTTCGCCTCACCGAAGGAGTCCAACGGACTGCAGAGCAGGACGTCTGGCGCCAATCTGACTGCAGATGATTCCGGAAGTGTAAGATGTAAATGGTCTGTGAGCCTTCAGAAGCCCACTTTGGATTTCTGTAGTTCACTCTATGGCTTTCACTGCTGCCACAGATAATTCGGAGGGCTGGGTAATCGCTGCAAATGAATAAGAACCTTGGGACTGAGGGACTGAAGCATTCCGTTGTCCATGTGGGTTTTTTTTTTATCTTTTTTTTTTGTCTAAAAAAAAAAAAAGCCCAGTGTCAGACATATCTGTTTTGGGTCGATAAGGGAAACGACTAAGTATAATGATGTTTGAAGATTCACTGCCATCCTGCACAAGTTTGTATGCATCTTTCCATGCGGAAATGTTTAGATAAGAGGGCAATATGCCAGCTGTTTACGCCCTGACTTGTAAAGATGAGCCATACTTCAGCTCCATGTGTTGACGTTGATATCAGCAATATATCATACCCGGTGAATAAATACGTCTAGTTTCTGCAGATAAAGCAACACGTTTGACTTCATCTCTGATCCTTTCGTTGTCTCCCTTAGTCTATGCGGCGCCGCCTTTCCCCGATTTGCAAGATGTTCGTGCACAGTAACAAATAAACGATGTGCGTTGCACATACTCCAGATATATCTGTCGTGATAGGCGACTTTGCCTGATACCTCCACTGGCTGTTAGCTGTAAAATATCGGGCCCATCAGAAAAGATAATAATGAAAGTCGTTCCATAAAAAAAAGCATTGAACAGTACCGCACTTCAGGTGGGTCACTGGAGATGGCATTTTTCAGTCAAAATATCTTAGCTAAGACAAAACAATTTGGACTTTGTATGCGCAGACGTAAGTAATAAGTACTTCATATTATTTTACGAAGAGTTGTCATGAATCCTATTTTTCGAGGCGTTGTCGTGCCTGAATCTACTCATTTTGACAGTAGGCGACTGGGTTCGTGCACTTTGGTATATCATAACAAAAATAATATGGATATAAAGACATGGTCGGTTGCTCTTGATACGTGAGTGTGCTCTGAACTATTCTTGTCCTTGAGCTAGAAGCGTACTGCTATCCCAGACAAAAAGTTTTCCGAGAGTGCTGTTTTAACCTTATCCTTTTGCACGTATTCTGATTTGAATAAGGTCGAAATGACCACTGAAAGACTGCAGCAATACGGAGAACAAGCCCAAATGCAAACACACAGAACAGAACGCAACGCAAAATTAATACACAATACAAACCAGACAGGTGAATGTTCAACTAACAGGTCTTCTTCAGATGCCACAAACGACACACATAAAAATTACGAACGTGCGTGCGTGCGTGCTTGATGGTGCGCGCGCGCGCGCGCGTGCGCGCGTGCGTGTGTGTGTGTGTGTGTGTGTGTGTGTGTGTGTGTGTGTGTGTGTGTGTGTGTGTGTGTGTGTGCGTGCGCGCGCGCGCGCGCGCGACGTGCGCGCGTGTGTATGTGTGAAGGGATGTAGCGTGTCTGTGTAAGACAGTATGACAGACAACAGTAAGTCAGACACAGACAACACCTTGAAAAGCCCAATCCCAACAAGCAAAAATACATCCCTGGACGGGGAGGGAAGAGAGGGGCGGAGGAGGGGGTTGGTGGTGGAGAAAAGAGTGGACAGAGCGGGGGTTTAACACAGAAGGGCGACCGAGCTTACCAACAAGTCTCAAATCTCTTGCACGGACCACCCCCTTTTTCAAACGCATGCACCCGCGCGCGCACACACACACACATCCACACACACACACACACACACACACACACACACACACACACACACACACACACATTCCGCTTCCCACCTCATCAAGCACGCACGCACGCAAGCATGCCAGCAAGCATGCATGCAAGCAAGCGCGTGAATACACATACACACATAGAGAGCGAGCGAGCGAGCGAGAGAGAGAGAGAGAGCGAGAGCGAGAGAGAGAGAGAGAGAGAGAGAGAGAGAGAGAGATGCGAATACACATACACACATAGAGAGCGAGCGAGCGAGCGAGCGAGAGAGAGAGAGAGAGGGAGAGAGTTCGCTGCCCAACTCTCTCTCTCCATGCTTAAGTTCCCATTTCATCCCGAATTGTTTTCATCTCTCTCTCTCTCTCTCTCTCTCTCTCTCTCTCTCTCTCTCTCTCTCTCTCTCTCTCTCTCTATGCGTGCGTGTGGTACGTGAGTGCGTGCGTGCGTGTGTGTGTGTGTGTGTGTGTGTGTGTGTGTGTGTGTGTGTGTGTGTGTGTGTGTGTGTGTGTGTGTGTGTGACGCTAATACATATCAACACTTTGATTCTTTCCCCTTTCACAACTTTAATATTTGTCCTATATGATTCCCTCAAATATAGGGGAAAGCATCGAGTTCACTGTCTTACCCTTAAAACATCCTCCAGTCACACAACCTCTTCAAACATATCGCTGAAAAGGTAACAGGAACAAGACTTCTTTAAAAAAAAAAAAAAAAAAAGCCGCTGCTGTAAACATCTAGTATCCGTTTAAGATCGATCTAATCTACATGATTCTGTCAAAATCAGTGTCACGTGCATCAGGAGGTCAAATGTCACAGACGCAAGTTCTGATATACAAGTGGAAGTCGTTTGACATACTTTCCTATGCTTCAGATGGTATCAAACGATACCCCAAGTTATCAAACGATACCTGCACTGTTAAAGCGGCTCTAAGCATTATTAATACTTTTTAAGGCTTCAGACTCTCCCCAAAGCCCAAAGCTATCAAACTACCCATATCGACCGCTTTAGCAATCACTGATACATTGCCAAGGCTAAAGACTCTCCCCTCCACCCCCAGCCCGAACTATTACTGGTACATTTCCCAAGGCTTTATCCCCTCCCCCCTCCCCATTCTCCTCCCCCAAAAAGCCTTCAAACTACCTCTTCGATTGCTCTATTATTGACATATTTGCTAAGGCTTTAAACTGTTTCTATGCCATCCTCATCTTGCTGTTCTAACCATTATTGACACATTTTGCCAACTCTTCAGACTACCCCCATGCCATCCAACTATACGCGCTCCTTCACAACGCTCCGACTATCACTGACAAAATTTGTTCAAGGCTTTTTGGCTGTTTTCAAGCCATCCAACTATACGTGCCCCTTAATCTGCTCTAACCATTACCGGTACATTTTCCATGGCTTCCATACTGTATCCAAGCCATTCAACCATACGTGCCCCTTCAAGCTGCTCTAACCATTACTGGTACATTTTCCATGGCTTCACACTATATCCACGCCATCCAACCATACGTGCCCCTTCAAGCTGCTCTGACCATTCTGGTACATTTTCCTTGGCGTCACACTATATCCAAACCATCCAACTATACGTGCCCCTTCAAGCTGCTCTAACCATTACTGGTACATTTTCCTTGGCGTCACACTATTCCCGAGCCATCCAACTAGGCAGGCCCCTGCGTAACACTCTTGCCATTGTTGACACATTTTCCCAACGTTTTGGGCTGTTTCCGTGCCGTCCAGCTACACCAGTCCCTTCAAGCTGTTCTAACCATTGCTGGCACATTTTCCAATCCTTCAGACCGTTCCTCCAAGACATCAAACTACCCCTTCAAGCCGCTCAAACCATTCCTGAAACTTCGATCAAGGCCTTAGACGTTCCCGGAGGCCATTAACTAACCCCTTCAAGTCGCTCTAACCACTTCTGATACATGTCCAAGCTTCAGACGGTGCTCCAAGTCATCAAACTATACGCACCGCGTCAAGTCGCTCTTATAAGAATTGACATGTATTTCACGGTTTCAGACCCCCCCCCCCCCCCTCCCTCCCTCGGGCCTATTATCCAACTACAAATGCTCTATCAAGCCACTCTAATCACTATTGACACTGTTTCTAATGATTCAGGCAGTCTCCCAAACCATCACACGGCCCCATAAAAGCCGGTATAACCGTTATTGACAGATTTTCCTAAGTTCTAACCTGCTCCATGTAACATCAGCTTCCTCGCCAAACCTCTCAAACCATTCTTCACCTGTACACAACGATTTTGCTTTAAGATGTAGAGAGGGTATTTGACTTAACTTGCCAACTATTTGCCTTTGTTGGAGCCCGCTTCCTCCCGTAAGTCACTAATCACGTCCTTGTGACAGAATGGTTCAACTAGCTGAGCTGCCCTCTGTCGTAAGCGTGCACGCCAGCTGCTTCTTGTGCGCCGTTCAGCGAGGTTGGCCTACTGCCTGAACGTAGCCTTGCTCGCGAGCATACCAGCGTGTGAGTGCTTCAAAATTGACAATTTTCACATTAACAGCTGTGAAGAGTGGTGAACAGAGTGGTGACAGCCAATCCGAGAACAGGAAGCAGACACAGAGCCAATCAGTTTGACAAGGAGCGACAAATGCCTTCAGTCTGCGCAGTTGAACTCCCATTAAGGGAAAAGAGATGACACTGATCTTGTCTCTTCTACATGTTTATATCGATCAAGGATTCGCCCTCGACTACTGTTCGTTCTCATTGTTACAGCTTGTTTCTCTCGACAGCCGTAACAGCCGTCTCCCCCTCCCCACTGACACCCCACCACCCTCCCTTCTCTCTTTCTTTGAAGGAGGTCCTCGCCTTTCAAAGCTCCTTCCACTACGTCTTCCACTGTCCCTACTTCCACCCCACCCCAACCCCCATCGCCCACTTCCAGGTCACACCAGAAATCGCTGGCTGTGGTCATCTGGAGAAAAGATTCAGAGCTAGAAGGGCAGAAATTTCTGGGAAAAACAAAGAAACTTCATTCAATCAAGGATTGAGATTTTAGACATAGCCTTGTCTTCCAATCTGCCCCTGCTAAACTGAGGCATGCATACATGAATATGAAGTAATACAATAAAATCAAAATGAACAGATCGAAGAGTAAACAAAAAAAACAAGAAGAGAGACAGTCAGAGTTCACACAATTATGACAATAAATGATATACATATGGGCTTACAGAGCATTGCTTTGACAATGACACATACGCATACATACCATACTCACAATCTCATATGTAAAGAGGGAGAAAAAGAGACACAGAGAGAGGGAGAGAGAGAGAAAAGGAGACAGACAGACAGGCAGGCAGAAAGACAGACAGACGTACAGAAACAGACTGGTACTCACAGGTACTTTTTATTCTCATACACATCATATAATCCAAGAACGTGAGGATGTTCGATCAGCTTCATGATGGCGATCTCTCTCTCCACCTGCACAGACACCAGACCATAGTTACAACACACTTACCGACATCGCAACAGTCACACACACCTAAATCACGGTATTCCTGCCCGCATTAGTACATCTACACAGACCAAAGTCAGACCAGCCCTGTCCATAGCAATACAAAACACACAGACCAAAGTCAGACCAGATCTGTCCACAGCAATACAACCACACAGACCAAAGTCAGACCAGCCCTGTCCGCAGCAATACAATCACACAGACCAAAGTCAGACTAGATCTGTGCACAGCAATACAATCACACAGACCAAAGTCAGACCAGACCTGTCCACAGCAATACAACCACACAGACCAAAGTCACACCAGACCTGTCCACAGCAATACAATCACACCGACCAAGTCACACCAGACCTGTCCACAGCAAAACAACCACACAGACCAAAGTCAGGCTAGACCTGTCCACAGCAAAACAACCACACAGACCAAAGTCAGACCAGACCTGTCCACATCACCAGCCGCCGTGGCAAAGTGGATAGCGTCGCGAAATCCCGGCTGGCAGGTCGTGGGTTCAATACCTAACAGACCCCTTTACTTGCGGTATTTTTCCTACCCAAAGTTGAGTTTACTGTGGCTCAGTTGGGAAGACTGGGACCAAACAATCGAGATTCAACTATCTGATGGATGCGTCTCTGACAGAGCTGCTCAAATTTCCTGACCGTAACTGCACACGTCTGTATCTCTCAGGGGGGACAGCTCACTCGCGACGACCCCATGACGATGTAATTATTGTTGTCAGTAGGGGGCTTAGTAGGTGATGTCCTGTGTAGTTTGGATCAGAACAAGCACCACTGAACACCACTGAAGTGGCTCGGCAGCAGTGCAGTGTCTCCTCTGACGGGCTGCTTCATGACGACTTGACATCGACTGCTTCCTATGGATTGCCAGTCCTGGGCTATGGCGGGGCGGCCCGGGCTGTAGACGAGGGGTTGGAATGAGTGGCGTGTGCGCGATGCCACTGACGTGGCACAGAGATGGCACAAAAAAAACCCCAAATGTCTGCATCACTACAATCACAAAGAACTTCGTCAGACTAGCTAGAGCCGTACACATCACTACAATCACAACAAAGAACTTCGTCAGACAAGCTAGACCTGTACACATCACTACAATCGGAAAGAACTTCGTCAGACTAGCTAGACCTGTACACATCACTACAATCACAAAGAACTTCGTCAGACAAGCTAGTCCCGTACACACATCACTACAATCACAAAGAACTTCGTCAGACTAGCTATACCCGTACACATCACTACAATCACAAAGAACTTCGTCAGACAAGCTAGTCCCGTACACATCACTACAATCACAAAGAACTTCGTCAGACTAGCTAGACCCGTACACATCACTACAATCACAAAGAACTTTGTCAGACTAGCTAGACCTGTACACATCACTACAATCACACAGAACTTCGTCAGACTAGCTAGACCTGTACACATCACTATAATCACAAAGAACTTCGTCAGACTAACTAGACCTGTACACATCACTACAATCACAAAGAACTTCGTTAGACTAGCTAGACCCGTACACATCACTACAATCACAAAGAACTTCGTCAGACTAGCTAGACCTGAACACATCACTACAATCACAAAGAACTTCGTCAGCTAGCTAGACCTGTACACATCACTACAATCACAAAGAACTTCGTTAGACTAGCTAGACCTGTACACATCACTACAATCACAAAGAACTTCGTCAGACTAGCTAGACCTGTACACATCACTACCATCACTACAATCACACAGAACTTCGTCAGACTAGCTAGACCTGTACACATCACTACAATCGCAAAGAACCTCGTCAGACTAGCTAGACCTGTACACATCACTACAATCACAAAGAACTTCGTCAGACTAGCTAGACCCGTACACATCACTACAATCACAAAGAACTTCGTCAGACTAGCTAGACCTGAACACATCACTACAATCACAAAGAACTTCAACAGACTAACTAAATCTGTACACATCATTACAATCACAAAGAACTTCGTCAGTTTAGCTAGACTTGTACACATTACAATCACAACGAACTTCGTCAGTCTGGCTAGACCTGTACACATCACTACAAACACAAAGAACTTCGTTAGACTAGCTAGACCTGTACACATCACCACAATCACAAAGAACTTCGTCAGTCTAGTTAGACCTGTACACATCACCACAATCACAAAGAACTTCGTCAGTCTAGTTAGACCTGTACACATCACTACAATCATAAAGAACTTCGACAGACTAGTTAGACCTGTACACACCACTACAATCACAAAAAACTTCGTCGGACTAGCTAGACCTGTACACACCACTACAATCACAAAGAACTTCGTCAGACTAGCTAGACCTGTAGACACCATTACAATCACACAGACCTCAATCAAGCTAAATCTGTCCGCATCATTACACAAAGATCTAAGTCAAGCTACATCACTAGACCTTAAATCAAGCTAGACCTGTGCACATTACCACAACTGCACAGAGTTAAATAAGGTAGACTGTATCCACCCATTACAACCATACAGACCTAAGTCAGCCTACATTTGTCCACATGACTATTATACCTAGACTTAAATCATGACAGATCTGATCACGTTACTACAATCACACCGATGTTAGGCTTACAGTCATGACTCTCTGCATTCGGTATACAGATCATGAATGAGGAAAGACAGGCAGACAGACAGAGTGGGAAAAGGAAAGGAAAGGATTCAAGTTTCCGTTTATAACCCAGTCGTCTGCACAGGTTCATTTCAGGGCCGGCCACAGGAGGGGCGGTGGTGGGTGTGTGTAAAAGTAGAGGGCGTGCGTGAAATAGAAAAGTGGGGCAGAGGGAAGATATTGACTAACCGATTGATATTTGACACTCAAAGATTTTAGACCAAAAACTAGTCTACCAATCTGAACTTGTTCCATATACCATTCCAATGCGCATTATTATTGAAAAGACATGACAAAGATGTAAGTACAATTCTAATACCAGTAAACAGACCGTTCATTAATGTGTGAAGTACTGTGTACACAAGGAGGAGGAACATTAGACAAATTAGAGAGAGAGAGAGAGAGAGAGAGAGAGAGAGAGAGAGAGAGAGAGAGAGAGACAGTCAGACAGCAAGGGGGGGGGGAGGGCAGTAGGAGAAGGATGGTTGTGGCGACGAGGAGCTGAATGGAGTGGGTGTTCGGACGGTGTTTTAACTTTACGGTTATCGAAGAGTTTCCCAATGGGGAATTACGATTTCCAATGATTAAAGAATCAAATTACTGCGACATGAGACCTTAATGTAGATGTTTCTTAAAATGTCTTAGAGAATTCTTCTGTTGCACAAGCGCTGAAAGACAGTTTCAGCGTAAGCTAGGCTTTTGTATTGATCATTGTGAGGGTATGGTAGAAATAATTTCTGTAAACTGGAACCGATCTGCAGTCTTGTAAAAGAGATGTCAGCGTAGCACGGCATAGTATTTGCCGACATTTAAAACACAGATAATGCCTTGTTAAATTTCAGGTCGTTTATTCAGACGAATTATGTCTAGTGCTTCTGGTTTCTCATCTGTTGTTCGAGGCACAGCTGAAAGGAATAGCTTTGCTGCCCGTCGATGAGGAGAATCCAGTCTTTTCTTGCGGGTATCACTATACAACATCTCCCATTGTTGAGGCGTGATCAACCCGTGACATTACGAGCACGTAGAAGAAAAGCTTAAACGAAATAGAGGCAGAGAGAGGCAAAGAGGGAGGGAGAAAGAGAGAGGAGGAGGAGGGGGTGGGGTGGTGGAGCCAGTAAAACGAAGAGCCGCTTTCAACTGAAGTGAGGGAGGTCGTACTGACCTCTGGGGGACAGCAGCGAGCAGGATTTAGGGGAAGACAGATCGCCAGCAGTGAAAAACAACACCGCTGTGCAACGGACACGAAGCTTCCTCTCCCTGCGGACGTCTTTGATGTCAACAGACCGCATGAATAAAAACTGGTCAGCTATGGCCTGTACCATGCAACCACACAGTTACTTTCTTCTGACCCCCTTCTGTGTGTGTGTGTGTGTGTGTGTGTGTGTGTGTGTGTGTGTGTCCGTCCGTCCGTCCGTCCGTCCGTCCTGCCCTTCTCTCTCTCTCTCTCTCTCTCTCTCTCTCTCTCTCTCTTTCTCTCTCTCACTCTCGTAGGGGAGGGGATTTGGGATTAGGGGCAAGAGCTGGATGTATCGTCTAGTACTGATTGTTTATACTTTGCGTATTTCCTGTTTTTTTTTCCCCTTCGCTCGTTTATATTTGTTTGGTTTGGTTGGATCTTTACACTTTTAAGTTAATTTCCTGGAAACAACTATTAGACAATTCCATTAGCTCACACTAGAGTTGGTAATGATGTTCACATCGTTCGCCGAAAGCAAATACAAGGAAGAAGCCATTGGTCCAGTGTTAATCAGTTTTGCTGGGCGCATGATTTTTTTACGAAAGTACGTGTGTATATCTTTGTGTGTGTGTGTGTGTGTGTGTGTGTGTGTGTGTGTGTGTGTGTGTGTGTGTGTGTGTGTGTGTATGCATGCGTTTGAAAGGGGGTGTTTTTTTTTTTTCGTTTCTTAGCACGTTTTTGTTCATCTACCAAGGTGATTCTTTTCATTTTATTATTGTTTTATTTTTTAATTTCAGTATTTGTTATTTTATTACATATCTTTATCAAATTCTGCAGGCAGCTGTCTTTGGTGCTGTCGAACATCATTCGTCTATTTACTGTTTTATCTGAAGACTTTTAAACATGTTTAATGCAATGTGTAGTCAATAATTCCTGACAAGTCAATGTACTCCCAATCTTTCAAAAAAGATCAGACATCCTCTTGAACTCTTGAAAGTAGACACACACACACACACACACACACACACACACACACACACACACACACACACACACACACACCACACCACACACACACACACACACACACACACACACACACACACACACACACAGAGGCAGACAGACAGATGGATAGAAAAGCAGAGGCAGACAGACGTGCAGAAAGACAGATAGATAAACAGAGAGACAGACAGACAGAGGGAGGGAGGGAGGGAGGGAGGGAGAGAGAGAGAGAGAGGTAAGAAGATAGATAGGCACATGATCAGAGAGTGAGAGAGAGAGAGAGATGCAAACAATCGCGCTCGCAGCCAAAGCTCTGCTTTTCTCCGTCTTCGATTTTATCTGATAGAGAAATGGAGAGACAAAGGGACAGCGAAAGAGAAAGAGAGAAGGCATAAGACACATCTTACAACAGACTAAAAGCACTAATGACACATGAACAATGACCTCACAACCACCTCACAAACAAACCAACAGACTAAAAGCACTAACGACACATGAACAATGACCTCACAACCACCTCACAAACAAACCGACTAAAGCACTGATGACACAGCTGCCGGACTGGGTCCCCAAGACAAAAGCAGAAGGAAGGTACACCGCCCATCTCGGCTGTGTTGGCCCTATCCAGAGACGTGTTTTATCCTCCATACCCACCCACCCCTCCACCCCGGCCCCTCTACCACCACCACCATGTCACACTTAAGGCGTCTGTGCACGTGCTTCTAGGAATGAGAGTGCACGGTTGTGCTATTTCCACCTCTTGATAGATGCACACTGTCCTTCTGTCACAATGCTAGTAACTTTCTCTTTGTTCAACACCCACCCATCTGTTCTGTCTGACTTGTCTGTCTGACTGACTGTCTGTCTGTCTGTCTGTCCCTATGTCCTCACCCTGCCCTCACTCCAGTGGTTAGACGAGTAGGACTGGGTCTTCGGGTGAAAAAAGTAGTCTGGACTACAAAGGGCAGTCACTATGTAGGCTAAACAGAAGCGAATTCTGTTGGTAAAACTCCCACGTCAGCCATCGCAGCCTAACGAGAGCGAAATGAACTGCCAACGAGTTACGTCTTCATCGTTCCATAACGGCGGCTTTAGTGGCAAAGGGAATTGGGCATCAAAAGAATGGCTTGCTTTAACCACTGTCATTCTCTACGGCAAGAGTAATATCCTTTTAGGATCTGTTGTATGCAGGAAATGGCGTTCGGTGTTGGGCGTAGGCGTGTCATCGCGTGACGATACAAAATGTTAAGGGGCTTTCCCGTGGCGTTATGATGCTGTAGTAAAGAACAGTGCAGGAAGGAACTTAGGAAAAGGCTTAGTAGTAGTCTCCAGAGAAGAAGCCTCACTAAGACAGCATTTCAGCCTTAAACTCCTTGCATTCTCAGAGGTCCAGGCTGCATATATGTCACGACTCCTTGAAACTCTCCTGAGGTCAGATTTTTTCTGCTGCCAGAATACAAACCCGCAGCACCTGGGTGGATGGTTGGGCATCTCAGCGTTGCCTTCTTCATGGATGTCTTATCCACTCTGCAGCTACTGGACACCTCTTATAAGCTGGGAAATTGAGATTGAGAGAGACAGACAGACAGACAGACAGACAGAGACAGAGACAGAGAGAGATGGAGACAGAGAGAGACGGGGAGAGAAAGAGAGAGTCAACACACGAAAGCAAGTTTTCCCGTTTCTGCCTATATCTACTAACCAGAACGCTAACTATGAGTAACGAGGGACTACGTCAAAAATGAATCAACAAACTAAAAGCACTAATGAAACAGCCCCCGAGACTAGAGTGACTACACCCACAAGAGACGAGGAGGTACACAGCAAGCCAGAGTTTTACTGGCGCTGACCGTCGACCAATCCGTGTGTGGTGATTTATCTTCCCCCAGCCCCACCACCACCCATGTTAATCACAGGATGTCCGCACAGGTGGTTTCTTCAGAAGTGGGGGTGCACAGTTGTGCCCCTCCGCCTACACACATTGTCCTTCTATCATGATGCAGGTAAATTTCCCCTTCGTCTGTCTGTCGTGTCTGTCTTGCCCAAGGGGCGGTCAGCGTAGGGGAGAAAAGAGAAGTGAATTCTGTGTGGAAAAACTCCTATGTCAGCGATCCCAGTTTAACGAGGCAAACTGAATTGCCAATGAGTTACATCCCCATTGTTCTGTGATGGCGGCTTTTGTGGGCGAAGGGAATTGGGCATCAAAAAGAACGGTTTTTTTTTTCCCACCACGGTCACTCTCTCAACCGAGAGCGATGACCTTTCATATTCAATGGTATACATGATATGGGTTTTGGGTGTAGGGTTTTGGCGTGTCATCGTTATTACCATGTTACGTAGAATACAAAACGCTAAGAGGCTTTCTCGTTGTTTAATTTTGCATTATAATCGTGTACTGTCAAGTAATGTAAACGAAACTCTGAAGGACAGCTTGACATCAGGTATTCAGAGAAGAAGCCTCATTCAGACAATGTTTCGGTCCTTCTTGTACCCTAAAAAGGTCTGGGCTGCATCCACGTCATTACTCTAAAATGTCCTTCTTCTGTCACGTTTTTTTTTTTCCATTGCCGGGATTCAGACCTGCAGCTGTGGACGGTTGGACATCGCTTTTTTATGTATGTCTCATCCACAAACATATAAAACGCCTCTTACAAATTGGAAAAAAATTGAGAAAGGGAGAGAGAGGGGGAGAGAGAGGGGGGGAGAGAGAGAGAAGAGAGAGGGAGAGGGGAGAGAGAAGAGTGAGAGAGAGAGAGAGAGAGAGAGAGAGAATAGCAAGACATAAAAGCATGATTTCCCATTTCTATTGAATAGAATGCTTACTACAGATAATGACAAACTGCCTCACAAACACATCACGCTAAAAACACTAATAGAACAGCCCCCGAGACTGGGTGACCAAAACAGCAGCAGAAGAGGAGGTACATAGCAAGTCTTGGGTGTGATGGTCTTGGCCAAAGTTTCATTTTATCCTTTGCCACCCCGAGCCCTCATCCGCACCGCCACCAACGTCAATCACAGGGCGACTGCACATGTGCTTTTAGAAATGACAGTACAACTGAGCATTTCTGCCTCGTCATATACACATTGTCCTATCTCAGTACTAGTGATTTTCCCCTTCGTTCAACCCCTACCTGTATGTCTTGTCTGTCTGTCTGTCTGTCTGTCTGTCTGTCTGTCCCAATGTCCTCGCCTCGTCATATACACATTGTCCTATCTCAGTGCGAGTGATTTCCCCCTTCGTTCAACTCCTACCAGTCTGTTTTGTCTGTCTGTCTGTCTGTCTGTCTGCCTGTCCCAATGTCCTCGCCTTTTCATCTTTCCTGTTTTCAAGTTCACTGCCATGCCCTCACGCCAATGGTCAGAAAAACAGGTGTGGGTCTTCAGATGGTAATGAGCTGTCTGGATCTGTCAAAGGAGCGGTCACCATGGGGGCAAAAGAGAAGTGAATTCTGTTAGTAAAACTCCCACGTCAGCGATCGCAACCTAACGGGGCGAACTGAACAGGCGAGGAGTTATGTTCTCATTGTTCAGTGATGGCGGCTTCTGTGGGCAAAAGAATTTGGCATCAAAAGAATGGCTTGTTTTAATCACTGTCATTCTCTTAAGAGAGATTGATATCCTTTTAGGTTCCATTGTATACAAGAAATTTTTTTTTTTTTGTTTGCTTTTTTTTTGTGTGTGTGTGTGTTGTGTGTGTGTGTGTGTGTGTGTGTGTGTGTGTGTGTGTGTGTGTTGTCAACCTTCGGCATTGTATAATTGATAATACAAACATGTTAACAAATTTTCTCATTGTATAGAACAGCGTTATGATATTGTAGTAAAGAGCAATATGAGAAGAAACTCTTAGGGAATCTTGATAGCAGTCTTCAGAGAAGAAGCCTTACTCAACCCTGAAGTCCTTGCATTTAAAAAAAAAAACAGGCTGATCCACGTCATGGCTCATAGATGCCCTTCTGCTGTCATTTTTTTCTGTATCTTGCTGTGTATCTCTTCTATTTTTCTGTACAACCCACACTCAAACATGCAGCTTCTGGATGGCTGGTCATCTCAGGGGTTGCCTTTCTGATGGATGCCTTACTCCCTGTAGCAATTAACAACCTGTTATAAGTTTGGGAAATTGAGACGAGAGAGAGAGAGAGAGAGAGAGAGAGAGAGGGGGTAGAATCAAGGCACGAACGCATATTTTCTCATTTCTGCATAGATCCACTGAACAGAATGGTAACTGTGGATAATGAGGGATCACCTCACAAATAAATCAACAAGCTAAAAGCACTAATGAAACAGCCCCCAGGACTAAGGTGACCAAAACAAAAGAAGAGAGGTACGCAGTAACTCTTGATTTTATTGGTCTTGCCCAATCAATGTCATGTTTTATTTCTTCCCCCCCCCCCACACACACACACACACCCCACCTCTACCAAAGTCACATTTCAGGTTTCTGTGCATGTGCTTCTGGAAATGAGAGTGCATAATTATGCCATTCCCCTTGCTTACGGACACACATTGTCCTTCGATCACAATGTTAGCTCCTTTCCCCTCTGTTCACCATCCATGTGTCTGTCCGTCCGTCAGTCTGCCTGTCCCCATGCCCACACCCCTTCATCTCTCCTGTCTTCTGCTTCACTACCATGTTTTCACGCCAATGGTTAGACGAGCAGGTCTAGGTCTTTGGTTGGAAATGAGCTGTCTGGATTTGCCCAAGGGGTGGTCACCATGGGAACAGAAGAAAAACGAATTCTGTTAGTAAAACTCTCACGTCAGTGGTCACGCCTAATGAGGTGAATTAAATTGCCGTGGTGTGTTGACGGCTTTTGTGGAAAGGGAAATGGACATCAAAAGAATGGCTTGTTATAACAACTTCACTCTCTCAGCCAAGAGTAATATCCTTTTCAAGGATCGTTTGTATACATGAAATGGGTTTTGGATGTTGGAACTGGCGTGCCATCGTTGGTATCATGTTACAGATAATGCAAATTGTTAAAAGGCTTCCTCGTTCCTTGTATACAGGAAATGGGTTTGGGATGTTGGGATTTGGAGTGCCATCGTTGGTATCATCTTACTGATAATACAAATTGTTAAAAGACTTCCTCGTTCTTTGTATGCAGGAAATGGGTTTTGGATGTTGTGATTCGGCGTGCCATCGTTGGTATCATGTTACTGATAATACAAAGTGTTAAAAGGCTTCGTCATTGTTTAGCATTGCATTGTGAGCTTCCACAAAAGAGCAATGCAGGAAGAAACTCTTAGCGACAGCAAGATGGCACGTATTCAGAGAAGCCTCACTCGGACATTTCGGCCATGAACTCTTCACAGTCTAAAGAGATCTGGCTGCATCCAGGTCATATCTCCTGGATGCCTTTCTACAGTCAGAATTTCACATTTTAAAAACATGAATTCTGCCCAGATTCAAACCTGCAGCACCTGGATGGTTGGGCGTCTCAGCATTGCCTTCTTGATGGATGTCTTAGCCACATAGCTATCAGACACCTCTTGTAAGTGGGAAAGACAGACAGACAGATAAACAGACAGTCAGACAGAGAGTCGAGACACGAAAGGATGTTTTCCCATTTTTTGCATAGATCCACTGAACAGAACTGAATAGAACTCTAACTATGGACAATGAGGAACCATCTTACAAGTAATTCAACAAATTAAACCACTAACAAAACAGCCCCCAGGACTTGGGATGATTGATTAAGACAGCAGAAGAAGGGGAGGTACATAAGAAATCCTGGTTGTACTGGTCCTGGGCAATAAATGTTGTATTTTATCCTTCAACCTAGCCACCTCCAACATCAATCACAAGATGCCTGTGCATGTGCGTTTAGAAATTACAGTGCACTGTTGTGCCATTCTGGCTCATCATATACACAGTGTCCTTCTACCACAATACCAGTCACTTTCCCCTTGGTTCAACACCCAACTGTCTGTCTGCCCCCATTCCCCTGCCCCTTCATCTCATCTGACTTCAGCTTCACTGCCATCGCTTCACGCCCGTGGTTAGACAAGCAGGTCTGGGTCTTTGGCTGGAAATGAGCTGTCTGGATTTGCCCAAGGGGCGGTCACCATGGGGGCGAATGAGAAGCGAATTCTCTTGGTAAAACCCCCGCGTCAGCGATCGCAGCTAAGACGGCGAACTGAATTGTCATTTAGTTACGTCCTAATTGCTCTGTAATGGCAGCTTTTGTGGGCAAAGGAAAATGGCCATCAAAAGAATGGCTTAGTTTAACCATCGTCACTCATTCGACCAACAGTAATATTCCTTTAGGTTTCTCTGTATCCAGCAAACACGTGTTGGGTATTTAGCTTTGGCGTGTCATCGTCGATATCATTACATAATTTTAAGATGGTTTCTCATTGTTTTGTAGCATGATGATATCGTAATAAAGAGCAATTAAGGATGAAATTCTTAAGTCAGAGGTTGACAGCAGGTCTTCAGAGGTAAAACGTCCCTCAAACAATATCTTGGCCATGTACTCATACTCTTGAGGTTCGGGCTGCATCCAACTCATGGCTACTGGTTGCCCTACCAAAGTCACAGTTATTTTCTGGCTCTACTGAGATTCAAACCTGCAGGTCCTCGATGGCTGGGCATCTCAATGGTTGCCTTTTTGATGGGTGTCTTATCCATACAGCTACTAGACCCCTCTTGTAAGTTGGGAAATTGAGAGAGAGGGGGGGGGGGGACAGAGAGAGAGAGAGAGAGAGAGAGAGAGAGAGAGAGAGAGAGAATCAAAACACAAAAACATGATTTCCCAATTCTACTAAACATAAGACTAACTATGGATAATGGATACTGAGGAACCACTTCAAAACAAATCACCAAACTAAAAGCACTAATGAAACAGCCCCAGGTACTTGGGTGATCAAAACAGCAGAAGAAAAGAGGAGCTACATAGCAAGTCTTGGTTGTACCAGTCCTGGTCAATCAATTTCGTATTTTATCCTTCCCTACCCCCTACTCCCATCCCCATTGCAACCAACGTCGGTCACAAGGCATCTGCGCATGTACTTTTATTAATGAGAGTACACGTTTGTGCCATTCTGTCTCGAAAGATACACATTGTACTTCTATCACAATACCAGTGACTTTCCCCTTTGTTCAACACCCACCTATCTGTCTTGTCTATCTTGTCTGTCTGTCTGTCTGTCTGTTTGTCTGTCTGTCCTCATATCCTCGCCCTTTCATCTCTCCAGTCTTCAGCTTCACTTCCATGTCCTCATGTCAGTGGTCTGAAAAGCAGATCTGGGACTTTGGATTGAAATGAGCTGTCTGGGTTTGCCCTACGGGGCGGTCACCATGGGGGCTGAAGAGAAGTGAATTCTACTAGTAAAACTCCCACGTCAGTGATCCCAGCTAAACATGGCAAACTGAACTGGCAACGAGTTATGTCCGAATCGTTCAGCGACGGTGGCTTTTGTGGGTAAAGTGAATTGGGCATCAAAAGAATGACATTTCACGCGCTGTCATTAGCTTAGCTGAGATTAATATGCTTTAAGGTTCCATTGTATGCAGGGCATGGGTTTTGTGTGTCAGCTTTTGGCATTGTCTCATGACAATAACAAATGTTGAATGCTTTCTCATCGTGTAGAATTGCGTTATGATACTGTAGTAAAAAGCAATGCGGGAAGAAACTCCCCAGGAAGCTTGAAAACAGTCTTCAGAGAAGAAGCCTTACTCAGCCCTGAACTGCTTACATTTGAAGAAGTTGAGGCTGCATCCATGTCATGACTCCTCCTTTCCTTTCTGCTCTTCTGCTATCGCTTCTCTTTTTTTCTTTTTGTGCTGCTGGGGTTCAACCCTGCAGCTCCTGAATGGCTGGGCATCTCAAGGGGTTGCCGTTTTGACAGATGTCTTACACAAGCACCTTCTAGATACCTCATATAAGTTTGGAAATTGAGAGATAAAAAATCGGGGGGGAGAGAAAGACACACACGCGCGCGCGCGCGCACACACACACACACACACACACACACACACAGAGACAAGAAGGAGAGGAAGACATAGAAAGAGAATCAAGACACGAAAGATATTTTCCCATTTTTGCATAGATCCACTGAACAAAACACTAACTATGGATAATGCGGAACTATCTCACAAGTAAATCAACAAACTAAAACCACTAATGAAACAGCCCTCAGGACTCGGGGACCAATACAACAGAAGAAGGGGAGGTACATACGAAGTCCTGGTTGTATCAGTCCTGGTCAATCATTGTCGCGTTTTCATCTCCCCCACCCCCCTCTCCAGCATCCTCACTGTCACCAATATTAATCATGTTGTCTGTGCATGTGCTTTTGGAAATGGAAGTGCAGGGTTGTGCCCTTTTTTTTCAACACCCACCTGTTTGTCTTATCTGTTTCATCTGTCTGTCTGTCTGTCCCATGTTCCCGCTCTTTCATCTCTCCTCCATTCAGTTTCAATACCATGTACTCACGCCAGCAGTTAGACACGCAGGTCTGGGTCTTTAGATAGATTTGTCCAAAGGGTGGACACCATGGGGGCGAAAGAGAAGTGAATTCTGTTGGTAAAACTCCCACGTCAGCGATCGCAACTTAATGAGGCGAACTGAATAGCCAACGAGTTACGTCCTCATTGTTCAGTGATGGTGGCTTTTTGGGTAAAGGGAACAGGGCATCAAAAGAAACGGCTTGTTTTAACCATCGCCACTCTCTCAGCCGAGAGTAATTTCCTTTTAGGGTCCATTGTGTGCAGGAAATACGTTTTTGGTGTTGGGCGTAGGCGTGTTATCGCGTAGCTGACGATACATGATGTTAAGCGGCTTTCTCGTTGTATAGTATAGTGTTATAACCCGTAGTAAAGAGCAACATCGGAAGGAACTCTTAGGAAAAGCTTGATAGCAGCGTTCGGAAAAGAAGCCTCACTTAGACAATATTTCAGCACTGAACTCCTTGCAATCTCAGACGTCCAGGTTGCATAATGTCATGACCTTTGGTGCCCTTCTGCTGGCAATGTGCGTGCGTGCGTGTGTGTGTGTGTGTGTGTGTGTGTGTGTGTGTGTGTGTGTGTGTGTGTGTGTGTGTGCGTGCGTGCGTGCGTGCGTGCGTGCGTGTGTGTGTGTGTGTGTGTGTGTGTGTGTGTGTGTGTGTGTGTGTGTGTGTGTGTGTGTGTGTGTGCGTGCTGTCAGGATACAAACTTTCAGCTCCTGGATAGTCGGGCATTTCATGGGTTGCATTTTTGATGGATGCTTTACCCACATAACTATTACAGATCTCCTATGAGTTGGGAAATTGAGAGAGACAGAGACAGAGACACAGAACGAGACTATGAGAATCAAAGACAGAAAATATGATTTCCCATTTCTGCATAGATCAACTGAACAGAACACTAGCTATGGATTATGAGAAACCATCTCACAAACAGTCCAACAAGCTAAAAGCCCCATTGAAACAGCCTATGGGATTGGGGTAACACAACCAACAGAAAAAGAGGAAGTGCATAGCAAGTCTCAGGTGTGTTGGTCATAGTCAATCATATGCTGGTCATGGTCAATCAATGTCGTGTTTTAACCTTCCCCATCATCGACCCCTACCGCCACCAACGTAAATCACCAGACGTCAGTGCAAAAACTTTAAAAAAAATTTAAAAAAAAAAAAAAAAGAGTGCACAGTTGTGCCGTTCCACTGACAGATACACATTGTCTTTCTATCACAACGCTGATGACTTTCCCATTTCTTCTGCACCAACCTGTCTCTCTTGCCTGCCTGCCTGCCTGCCTGCCTGTCTGTCTCTCTGTCTGTCTGCCCATCTGTCTCCATGTCCTCACATCATCTTCTTCTCTCCTATCTTCAGCTTCTCTGCCATGCCCTCACGCCAGTGCTTAGACGAGCAGGTCTGTGTCTTTGGGTGGTAATGAGCTATCTGGATTTGCCCAAGGGGCGGTCACCATGGGGGCAAAAGAGAAGTGAATTCTGTTAGTAAAACTCCCACGTCAGCGATCGCAACCTAATGAGACGAACTGAATTGCCAACGAGTTATGTCCTCATTGTTCAGTGATGTCGGCTTTTGTGGGCGAAGGGAATTGGACATGAAAAGAACGGCTTGGTTTAACCATCGTCACTCTCTCAGCCGAGAGTATTTCCTTTCAAGTTCTATTGTGTGCTGGAAATGGCTTTGGGTTCTGGGCTTTGGCGTGTCATCGTGCTACTGATGATACGAAATGTTAAGAGGCTTTTTCGTTGTGTAGTATTGTGTCAGTTAACAGCAATGAAAGAAGAAACTCTTAAGGAAAACTTGATAGCAGGCTTTAGAGAAGAAGCCTGAGTCAGACAATCTTTCAGTCCTGAACTCCTTGTACTCTAAAAGGCACAGTCTGCATTCATGTTGTGACTCCTAGATGCCCCTCTACTGTCATTTTTTTTTTTTTTTTTTTGCGCTGCTGGTATGCAATCTTTTGGCTCCTGGTAAATCAACAAACTAAAACCACTAACAAAACAGCCCCCAGGATTTGGGGTGACCAAGTCAACAGAAGAAGGGGAGGTACATAGCAAGTGTTGGCTGTATCGATCTTGTCCAGTTCATGTTGTATTTCATCCTTCCCTACCCCATCCCCAGCCGCCAAAGTCAATCACAAGGCCTCTGTGCGCGTGGTTTTAGAAATGAGTGTGCACAGTTTGTGCCATTTCCGCCTAGACAGATATACATTGTCCTTCTACCACAATGCTAATGACTTTCCTTTCCTTCAACACCCGCCTGTCTGCCTTGTCTGTCAAGTCTGCCTTTCTTTCTGTCTGTCAGTCTGTTCCCATCTCCTCACCCTTTCATCTCTCCTGTCTTCAGCTTCACTGTCTTGCCTTAATGCCAGAGGTTAGACGAGCAGGTCTGGGTCTTTGGATGGAAATGAGCATGGCGGCCGAAGATAAGCGAATTCTGTTGGTAAAACTCCCACGTCAGCAATCGCAGCCTAACGTGGCGACCTGCATTGCCAACGAGTTATGTCCTCATTGTTCAGTGATGGCGGCGTCTGAGGGCAAAAGTACTTGGGCATTAAATGAACGGCTTGTTTTAAACTCTCTCTCTCTCTCTCTCTCTCTCTCTCTCTCTCTCTCTCTCTCTCTCTCTCTCTCTCTCAGCCTGGAGTAATAGCCTTTTAGGTCCCATTGCATGCGGGAAATGGGGTTGTGGTGCTGGGCACAGCCATGTCGTTGTTGATTTTGTGTTACCAGGTAAGGTAATATTGCTTATAGCCCAGCCAACCGCAAAGAGCCATATCAAAGCTGTCACCACGTTCAAGTCAATTCATAAGTCATCAAAAAATATCACACAACCCTTTAAAATACACCTTCTAAAAACATACCGGAACCTTTTCGTTAGAAATCTTTCTTCCGTTATCTGTGTTACTACCAATACAAGACACTAAGAAGCTTTGTCATTGCAAGGTATTGCGTTATTATTGAACTGATGTGTATAGAAATGCATTGCATTTATGGCATTTTAATTTTATTCAATTGTTGTAACACTTTTATAATCCGGACTGCTTTCATCAGTTCCACCATGGAAAAGGTGGAAAGGTGTAAGGGGGGGCGGGGTGAGGGGGGGAGGGTGTAGTACAATGCGGCATCATCTTTTGTCTCTCTCTCTGCCTGCACTTTTTGTACGTCCCTATCAATGTGAAATGTGGATAGGGACACCCTTTCTTTGACGTGGATTCTTTAACGTGTGCAAAGACTCATGCTGCATACTAGACTTGGGTTTATCATCGAGCCCTCTGAAATCCTCAAGGGAGAAGAAAACAAGGTGGCGACAATAAACTCGGTTGATGGACAATAGATATTGTTTTATGTCAATAATCATTTATCAGCGAGTACATTGATGATTATCTCCTACAAGAACACACTGCATTCGGTCCTATCCAGCTACAATTATCATTAGCGCGTTTGGTATTGATGTTATTACTGTGCCCACTTTTTAAAACACAAGAATGCAAACTGATGTGTGTGAAGGCATCAAAAGAACACAGGAAAGCAAACTTGTTTCCATGAGCCAAGTATCAACGCTCTCTCTCTCTCTCTCTCTCTCTCTCTCTCTCTCTCTCTCTCTCTCTCTCTCTCTCTCTCTCCCCCCTCCCTCCCTCTCTCTCTTTCTCCCCCCCTCCCTCCCTCTCTCTTTCTCCCTCTCTCTCTCTCTCTCTCTCTCTCTCTCTCTCTCTCTCCCAAACATAATCAATTTCTGTACATAAACAGAGTCAAAGTGTGTCTATTAAGGAACAAAAATACATCATGTTCACCGACAAAGCCGACAATGTCATGAACACAGCTAACCTTCCCTCGACTGCACCACTTCTGCTTGCTTACTCGGTGACCACCATTGGTATGGCCAGGTTTACTGGTTTACTTGTCTGTCACCACTGTTTCTGTGGCCAGGTTCACTGTTTTACCTGTCTGTCACCACTGTTTCTGTGGCCAGGTTTACAGATTTACCTGTCTGTCACCACTGTTTCTGTGGCCAGGTTTACAGATTTACCTGTCTGTCACCACTGTTGCTGTGGCCAGGTTTACTGTTTTACCTGTCTGTCACAAGTGCTTCTGTGGCCAAGTTTTTACAGATATGCTTGTCTGTCACGACTGCTTCTGTGGCCAGGTTCACAGATTTACGTGCCTGCCACGACGGTTTGTGTGCCAGGTTTACGCATTTACTTGTGTGTCATCATTGTTTTTGTGGCCAGGTTTATAGATTTACTTGTCTCTCACCACTGTTTCTGTGGCCAGGTTTACAGATTTACCTGTCTGTCACCACTGTTGCTGTGGCCAGGTTTACTGTTTTACCTGTCTGTCACAAGTGCTTCTGTGGCCAAGTTTACAGATATGCTTGTTTCACGACTGCTTCTGTGGCCAGGTTCACAGATTTACGTGCCTGCCACGACGGTTTGTGTGGCCAGGTTTACGCATTTACTTGTGTGTCATCATTGTTTTTGTGGCCAGGTTTATAGATTTACTTGTCTCTCACCACTGTTTCTGTGGCCAGGTTTACAGATTTACCTGTCTGTCACCACTGTTTCTGTGGCCAGGTTTACAGATTTACCTGTCTGTCACCACTGTTTATGTTGCCAGCTTTACTGGTTCATAGTGACCACTGTTGGTATTGGCAGGTTTTGTGACCATGTACTTGGTTCAATACTCCGTGACCACTGTTTGTGTGGCCGGTTTATCGGTTTCTTAGCCTATGACCGTTGTTTCTGTGGCCAGGTTTCTTGGTTCTCTAGGCTGTGGCCACTGTTTCCATGGCAGAGTTTATTAGTTCACCATAGTTTTACCGCTGTGTGTGCGTCGCCTATTTAATGCTTTTCTAGTCTGCGACTTCTGTTACTATGGCCAGGTGTGTTACTTCACTAGCCTGTTACCATTGTTTATGTGGTCATATTTACTGGTTCATTTGTCTGTGACCTATGTTGGTGTAAACCCACTGCCGGTAGAGCAAGACATCCGTAAAAGAAGATGGTGGTGGATAGGACACACGCTCCGAAAACCCCCCGACACCACCACCAGAAAAGATCTGACCTGGAATCCTCAAGGCAAAAGGAAGCAAGGCAGACCAAGAAACACCTGGAGGCGGGACCTGGAAGCGGACACCAGGCGGCTACAGCTGGGGCAAAATAGAAAAGATTACCCAGGACCGTGGTCTTTGGCGCGCAGGTGTTGATGGCCTGTGCTCTGGCAAGAGCAATGGGCCTAAGTAAGTAGTGTGTGTTGGTGTAACGAGGCTTACTAGTTCACCGGTCTGTGACCTCAGTGGGTTTTTTTTTTCCTTTTTTGCGTCCAGGTTATTGATTCCCTAGCTTCTGACCATTATTTCTGTGACCACGTTATAAGATCACTATTCTGTGACTATTGTGTCTGTGACCACGTTATTACATCACTAGCATGTAACTACTGTTTCTGTGACCACGTTATTACATCACTTTTCTGTAGCTACTTTGTCTGTGACCACGTTATTAGATCACTATTCTGTAGCTACTTTGTCTGTGACCACGTGATCACTATTCTGTAACTACTTTGTCTGTGACCACGTTATAAGATCACTATTCTGTACTTACTGTTTCTGTGATCACGTTATTACAACGCTATTCTGTAACTACCGTGTCTCTGATCACGTTATTGGATCACTATTCTGTAACCACAGTTTCTGTGGCCAGCTTACTGGTTTTAGTCTGTAACCACAGTTTCTGTGGCCAGCTTACTGGTTTTAGTCTGTAACCACAGTTTCTGTGGGCCA
>JADBJO010003438.1:10000-15000 GCA_016801955.1 Conus betulinus | reverse complement strand
TTCAGTACTACTAATATCAGAATTATGACTTCGACAGTTACCCTTACCGTCAGCAGAGATTACGGACTGACCATTGATATGATGATAGCAGTCGCTTTACAGTCTATGTTTTGTGGCCCGGACCTGGGTGCCAGTCCGATTGTGTTGGTGCACTACTGCGGACAGTTGGGGCCCTGGAAGCACGTGAAAACGGGTAGAAACGTTGGTGCTTCCTGGCGTTCCCTGGTACATGTAATCCGCACCCCCCCCCCCCCCCCCAACACACATTTCTCAAAGGAAATGAAGACGGTTTTGTTGCTGTTGTTGTTGTTGTTGTTGTTCGCACTCACTAGCTGATTATGTCCAGATCTGAGGACTCAAGTGATGTTGGGGAAACTGACACCATAGTTCAGGCTGTCTTTGATGCGGTTATTGCATTCCTTCTCTGGGCGTCCAGTTTTCCCGTGGCCCCTGAGCCAGTGCTAGACCTGTCAAGACATGTGTGAAGCTGCCCCTGCACACATCACATGGCCTGTCCATGTCACCTAGGCCCTCAGAGCATGGCCTCAGGGCTGCCAAGGACGGCTCTGCCCCCAGCATCTGAGGTGTTACCGAATGCCCTTGGAGTTGACCTGATGCTATGGGGTTGTTCGTGTGTGTGATGTGCTGGACCTCATCTGCTTTTCGATACAAACAGCCCTCCTGCGTCGAGCAGAGCTCTCTGTGTGCAATCTGTAAGGGTTTCTGAAGCGACTTTTTGTGCTTCTTTTTACTTTCTTTCTTTTCCCACCCTTAACTTGGAACTGATGTGGTGGTTCTGCTATTTCATAGAAAAGCCTGTTGATTCTCCTTCAAAGGTGATAATTTTCTTCGTTATTTTTCATCACAACGATCTTGATGATATCGTAATTTGAATGCGACGACCTTTCCGGTGATTACGTCTGCATGCTATGACATAATCAATAAGGTCCCATTGTTTGTAACTGTGTGCGTCCACGTGGTCTTATCACTTGTCTGTCAGCTGAACGGCGTTAGCTCAGGACGCTAGGCCAAGTCTCGGTGTCACGTTCCATCCTTACACTGACGTCACGCATGATTCTGACCTTGTCTCCTGCAGAGGCTGGCTTAAACAGGAAGTCAAGGTTCACCTAAAATGCCTCACTATCGTCATTGCAACTGATCAGAGCGAGATCGTAAGCGCTAACGATATGAGGATGCGGGGGAGGGGGGGGGTGGGGGGGGGGTGCTTGGAAGGAAAGGTAGATAGATCTTCACTGAACTGACATTGATTTCAGACGACAGAACAGGAAGCTGCCGAAGAAGAGCGGATCCGATTTCATGTATCTCGTCTATTTCCCAGGTTTACCGTTCCTCACAAAAGCGTGTGTTTTACCTTGGGTATGGGGATCGGTGCTTCGTCAGAATCGTTTCATGCTGGGAATACTGATGTTGACGTCGACGCGAGCTAGCTTCTTGGCTCTGAACGCTTCTCTGGGGCCATGCTCGTTCAGTTATGTCCCAAAGAGTGTATTATTTTCACACACTGAGCGGGGGGGTTATTTTCCTTTCTTTTCGACCGCATTCTTGACAGTTCGCTCACTGAGCACCAAAAGTGTTGATTGCTTTTAAAGTCCCTTCCATTACTCATACTATTTATCATATCTGTTGCCCATCTTCCTCACTGCCCCGGGTTCAAAGAAAAAAAACGACCAACTTGTCCACAGACCGCCTACGAGCAACTTTAAACCTACGACTCCCAGTAGGGTCTCTACCTGTCATTTCGCCTTCGCTCCCCCCCCCCCCCCCCCCCAACTCCCCCCTATCACGTACAGGACTTGACTGAGTGAGTGCATGCACAGTATGACTGCGTGAAGGAGATGCAAGCAGTGAAGCTGTCGGGCTGGAGCAGCCCCACCCTGCTGACCCGAGGAGTAACAAACAGACCAAACGACAGGGGCGAGGAAGACGCAAGGACTGATGACGTCCTTGGCGATAGCGAGGTAGCGTGGCGCCTTTCCTGCCTTGTCAAGCCCATCGTTCTTCACAGAGTTTCGCAAAGTCGCCTCCTTGACCAGTGTGGTCCCTGGCAACCTCTTCAGCCAAGTCCACCGACGCCGTCTTTGAAAGGTGGGACAGGCACGTCCTTCCAAAATCACCGAGGGTTTCGGGTACTCTCATCTGGTTTAGTCACGCCAGTCAAAACCTTTTCTTTTTCCTTCCCTGGCGCGTGGCTGTTATCACACAAACAGCAACAATGACCACAGGTGAGAGCTGGTTGTCAGGTGGGAACCAAAAGGATGAACGCCCCTTAAGGGTGATCCCCCTCCCCCCAAACACTGGTTGTCAGGTGGGTACCAAAAGGATGAACCCCCCTTAAGGGCACAATATTCCCTGCTCTCACCACAACAGTAGAAGTGTAACCAAACCATCCCTTCACAAAGCTTTATGTACATCCGAAAAAGGCCACAAAAATAGTACAGATCTTTAAGCCACACCGTCCACTCAGAATAAATGCGGAAATCTGATATCAGAATCACACTAAATGACACTAACAGAAACGAAATAAATAAATAGATAAATAAATAAATAAAAAGAAGAAAGAAAAGAAAAGAGCCCAAAAAACGCAGTGTCCATAGAAACATCAAAACCCTGCGCGTTAAAAAAAGCATAAATAAATAAAAAGCATAAAGACGTCAACGGTGTGTCCCCATTCCGTCATCCTGCGTCCACAGATGTCAACATGTGACGTCAGCTATGCATAGCCGCCCGACAAACAACTGCGTTAACAATGGATGACGTGCTTTCCATTATCTTACAGACACGCGGACAGACAGACAGGCAGATCGAAAGGACCACAAACAATGACCCTGTTCCGCAGAACTCCCGTCTCTGCGTGGTGGTGTGTTGTGTTTCTGAGTGACAGCTGGTATACCCGAGCAAACTCTCAACGAGAAGCCCCACCCCTCACCCCTTTTCCCCTCTCCCCCTCCTTTCACCCTCTCACTCTGTTCCCTCACTAGCAACACCACCCCGCTCCTCCTCCCCCTCCCTTTCGCCTCCGGTATCTCCTCACCGCCGTAAATTATGCGTAATTTGTGATAGGTAAACCAACGCTGTCACAATCACAAACAATAAGTGGACGCGTGCTATGAAGACGCGCGCGCGCGCGCGCGCGCGCGCGCGCGCGCGCGCGTGTGTGTGTGTGTGTGTGTGTGTGTGTGTGTGTGTGTGTGTGTGTGTGTGTGTGTGCGTGCGTGCGTGCGTGCGTGCGTGTGTGTGTGTGTGTGTGTGTGTGTGTGTGTGTGTGTGTGTGTGTGTGTGTGTGTGTGTGTGTGTGTGTGTGTGTGTGTGTGTGTGTGTGTGTGTGAGTGTGTGAGTGAGAGAGAGAGAGAGAGAGAGAGAGAGAGAGAGAGTCCACCGAGTTCACTCTGGGACAGCTGCTGTGGTGTTTGAGTTATAAATAACAATCCAAACAAGCTTAAGTTATAAACATCAAGACACAAAACTGCTTAAAGCATAAACATCAATACGATGATGCTAAAGTTATAAGAAAAAATTAGTACAATGATGCTTAAGTAATCAAAATCAATGCAGATATGTTAACATTATGACCATCAATACGAAGTTGTTTAAGTTATACACATTAATACAAAGATACTTAAGTTATAAACATCAATACTAAGGTGCTTAAAAAGTTACAAACATCAATGCTAAATTGCTGAAGCCAAAAACATAAATGTAGAGATTCTTCTCACGAACAATACAAACCAACACATTCATCACTATTTATCACATTTACCTTCATTCTCCCTCGTCTCAGAGGATGTTACCTCTCTCTCTCTCTCTCTCTCTCTCTCTCTCTCTCTCTCTCTCTCTCTCTCTCTCTCTCTCTCTGCGTGCGTCCGAGCGTGTGTGTGTGTATGTGTGTGTGTGCGCGCGCGCGCGCGCGCGCGCGCGCGCGCGTGTGTGTGTGTGTGTGTGTGTGTGTGTGTGTGTGTGTGTGTGCATATGTGTGCGTGTGTGTGTGTGTGTGTGTGTGTGTGTGTGTGTGTGTGTGTGTGTGTGTGTGTTATGCGAAAACTTAATGACAGAAGATGATCAGAAGGAAAATCCCGCGTGACCTCTAACCCTTAGCGTACACATTTACCTCGTTTTTTATCGAAGATGATGTGTGTTTTAAACGGCGTAACGAAGCTGACTTAGCGACTACGTCATCTGCACTTCGTCGTGCTCCGTTTCCCCATCTCTGTTTCTTTCGTTTATAACAGTTTATATGACGGGCTACGCAATTCGCCGAATTCTATAAAACGTCTTGCGACTGGCAGGAACAGTCGCTGTTATTCACATGTTGATTTCCCCAGAGAGTGGCGTGCTGCTAGATAATCTCCCACCATTACGATCTGGCCGGCCAGCACACCGCCTTCTGCCAACGGTCACGGCACGCCAGAGGTCAAAGAGAGGTCACCAGAACCGCAGCATACAGAAGGATGGTGTCTGTCACTGACTAATTGATTCAGATACATCGCCCGTCGATTTGGCCCTACTGAAGGTCGTTAATGGGTTTCCACCCCGGATATATTTCCGAATCCGATTATGCTTCAAACTGTAACTTCCTTGACTGATTGCCCCATTGACTGATTGTCCCATTGACTGTTTGTCCCATTGACTGATCCAATTTAGTTGCTTCCAGTGGACTACTTATGGCCATACACGAAGAGAGGACGGCGGACAGGCAGATGGAAAATACGAATGCTTTGTTTTTCCAACAAATCTGGTCGTAGCCGCTTTCTCAAGAGGTCAGTTACATTACAATACCATAATAAAACTGACCTGTTTAATACTTGGAACAGCGTTACTAAAAGTATAACAACATTGTGTTATGGTAAGAAGATAACACATTCGCCATTATTTGCACAGACGCACAATTTTCTAGAATGCACAATTGATTAAAACACTTACTTGATGATTTGATGCCATGGATACATTATATGTAAAATGGGCATGGATTATTATAAAGTTGT
>JADBJO010003438.1:2500-5000 GCA_016801955.1 Conus betulinus | reverse complement strand
GAGCGGACCTACAATAAAGAGGATTCACAGGCGTAGACCAAAGCTGACGGAGGACCTCAGGAGGGAAAGCTGTGGATCACGGGAGATAACCCCCAATAAAAGGGGATCACAGGAGAAACCCTCCAGGGAATCAGACCGCCCACTGTCTGTATTTCACTGAAACCTCCGTGCACTGGGAACAGAGATCAGATCATAA
Source organism: Conus betulinus (assembly GCA_016801955.1). NCBI lineage: Eukaryota > Metazoa > Mollusca > Gastropoda > Neogastropoda > Conidae > Conus > Conus betulinus. The sequence continues at coordinate 4,804 of JADBJO010003438.1, read as the reverse complement.
ATCACATGAATCATGAATTCCTCTTATCGCTTTTCAAATCCCTCTCTTATCCGCTTTCTCTCTCTCTCTCTCTCTCTCTCTCTCTCTCTCTCTCTCTCTCTCTCTCTCTCTCTCTTGTGTCACGCATGTGTGTGTGTGTGTGTGTGTGTGTGTGTGTGTGTGTGTGTGTGTGTGTGTGTGTGGTGTGTGTGTGTGTGTGTGATCTACACCACATCCGTTGATAACGAGGAGAGAAGTAAGATGTGGGTGGATACGAAAGATCACTCTCCTACAATCCCTTGAGTGCCACCCCCCACACACAACATACTTTCGCTCCACAGCAGTTTGTGAACCTACTGCTTTGTCCGTGTTGCTCTGAAGCTAAAAAAAAATCAACGATTTCCACACATAGTCTGTCTTGAAGGTCAGCTCGTCAGGACCTGGTATCGACAAATCAGTGTGGACTGCTGGCGCTGGGAACGTCAGAGAGAGGCTGGGTGTGGCTTGGTGATGGGAGGCGGGAATGTACGACATCTGATAATGTCACTGACACAGCGCGGAACACCAGAGACGGTGAACAGATGTTTATAACGATCAGACACTGCGTATGTTCAAGACAAGAGGGAAGGGAGAGAGGGAGAGAGAGAGAGAGAGAGAGAGAGAGAGGAGAGAGGAGAGGAAGGAGACAGAGGAACAGACAGAGGAGAGAGAGATACGGACAGAGACAGAAATAAAGAGAGAGGGAAAGAGAAAAGGAATGAGTGAGAGAGAGACATAGACAGAGACAGAGAGAGACAGAGATGGACAGACAGACAGACATGCAGACAACAGAGAGACAGGGAAAGAGACTATGAGACACAGATAGAGAGACAGAGACAGATGGACAGACAGACAGACATCTAAACACACAGAGGGACATACAGAAGAGAGAACCTTCAGTCAGCAAAGATATGTGTGGATGATTCACAAATGCTCACAATTTAAAGACAATTTGATTACATACACTGTTTCTCCGTGATGCAGGTGATCTTCCTAGCTGTGCCATCTGTATAATCAATAAGCCCATCGACATATCATCTCAACAACCTCTTTATATATTGCACACACTGATTTAATGTCCCATCCTAAAGCCATTCTGGATCAATCTTTCACCAACATTCATAAACAAGTGTATTTGCAAATGCAAACTGGATATGATAAATATCTACGCTTTTAGTGGCAGTTTATGTTTGTCCATTACTGGAAAATGGGGACATATTAGACAGGGAGCAGGGAGAGAGACAGATTTATATAAATTTGTTGTTTACAACCCAGCCGACCGCAAAGGTCCATATCAGGACTGTAACCGCATTGAAGTCAACTCACAATTTTTTTCTAAACTCATTCACACAACCCTTTAAAATGAGCCTTCAAAAAAGACACCGGAAATTATATTAAAAATCTGTCTTCCGAAAAATTTTAGATCAGATGATGAAAATGTTGATCTCTTTCAGACATTCAAACATCACATCAGGTGGAACATCTCTGAGCAGGGTTTTCATGGAGTCTGCTGTAAAGTGTCTATGTCTCACATCACGCAATTCAAACACTCTAAAAGAATATGTTTCACTGTGAGTGGAACGTGACATGGAATACACCACGAAGCTCCTTCACCTTTTAAAAGATAAGAATGGGTGTAAAAAGATTGACCTGTGTGCAAACGGCACAAAACTGTTTCTTCTTTATGGTCGCTCCTGGAACATGGTAAAAACTCTTCCAGGTCGGACAGAGGTCTTTGACGTAAGCCTGGGCTTTGGGCTTCAGATTAGTGTGAGGGATAGTATTAGGCCCATTTCCGGTGGAAAACAGCATTGTCTGCAGCAAAGCTGATAACTGTCTTTGAAGACTTCAGTTGGGAGGGGAAAAAAAAAAAAGGGGGGAAAGGAGGAGGGGGAGGGGTGTTATCCACTTCCCAGCGGACAGCAAGCTTCAAACTTGCAGCGTCTTCAGGCCCGAACGAGAGTGTCTGAGGCCGCTCCTTTCACCAGTTCCTCTCCGAGACGACAGCGCACTGACGGCCCGAGACAACAGCAGCTTCCAGAGCATGACGGATCGCTCTGTGTCAGCCTGCAGGTGCTTCGGCCTCACTGTCAGTCTCAGCAAGACCGAGGCTGTCCAACCTTTACCGTCATGAGCCAGCGGCGTTACACCTTCACCACTACTGATTCAAAGAATTCAGAGAGTGAGACCGTGGGGCAAGTTCTGCTGTCTTAGCAGCACTGTGAACAGCTGCAGCAGATCTTTGGACTCTGAGGTGGCACTGCGAACTGCCAAGGCTAACACTCC
>JADBJO010003437.1:242500-244789 GCA_016801955.1 Conus betulinus | reverse complement strand
TACATGCCTTCTGCGGAATAAACAACAGATCATATATGCAATTTTCTTCTTGCCAAAGTGAGTTATGATCACGATAACCTTTAACCTGAAGAAAAAAACTATTCCTTTTTTGGCTCAAAAATGAAAAAAAAATGTGTAAGATGTGCTGATCTGATGCTCTAACTAAGGCACAGAATGCAGGTAAAAAAAAAAAAAAAAAAAAAGGATCAATTTGTTTTGATTGAGAGCGTGCAGCGGGAACTGGCAAAACCGACATTTCTAATGACTCTGGACTGGATATCAGAATGCGTGTATATGTGTGTGTGTGGTGTGTGTGTGTGTGTGTGTGTGTGTGCGCGCGCGTGTGTGTGTGTGTGTATGTGTGTGTGTGTGTGTGGTGTGTGTGTGTGTGGTGTGTGTGTGTGTGTGTGAGTTAAGCAAGGAGTATGTAGGGTAAGGATGTAGCGGGAGAAAGGGAGGGGTTGATGTGCGAGTATCCTACTTCCTATCTATGAACACACACACACACACACACACACACACACACACACACACACACACACCACACAATGATTACACAAATGCATTTCATAAATGACCGATGGAACTGAAAAACAAATTAAATCAAGATAATTGTAATCGTCGCTGTTGTTGTTGTTGTTGTTGTTACTGGTCTTTCATAGCTTTGTCATCTCTTGAGCCTTCGTTTCCAACACATAGTCAAAGGCGCACACTCGTGCACACGCACACACGCACGTGCGCCCCCTTCATCATACCAAACTGAAACTGTTGGGTTTCAAATTATGCCCCCTTTGCCATCTGGTCAGCAAATGCGGCTTTTCCCCCCACGCCTTCCTCTCTCTCCTTAAATCAGTTCTTCGAAGAATGTTTCAGCAATTTTGCCGAGTCTTACTACGAGACCATACCATTGTAATTTTTTGCTTTTTTTAAAATGATGTAAACAGATCTTTCTGTGGGTCTGATGTGCTGCTTAATGGTTTCGGGCACTTCTGCATTCGTAATATATCAGTATATCTTTTGTATAGAATCTTGCAATAACACGTCCATGGCTTGAGTTCTTCTTTCCATATACAGTGTAAAGATTCATGTCTCACATGTACAATTAAGATATAGTTCGCACCGATGCTAGCATGCTGTTTGCCCGACTTTCGTTTTGAGGTGATGTATGTTATTGTCTTTCCTTACTCATTATTCCAAACAGTCATTACACTACATGAGCCTATGAAATTTAGTTGCAAAGTGAAACGACTGCAGGCGGAAATCTAAACAAATCTTAAATAAATGTCAGCGAACCGCCCAGAGAAACGTGGACAAACGAGTCACAAGACAAACCACAACGCGTTTCGACATCTTAGGTCTTCTTCATTGCAGGTGCAACAAACATGAAACAAATAACGAAAATTGCACTTAGCTTTGATCGCTTCTGTGTTCAGCGCAAAGAAGAAGGTTTGTTGAAGAAGCGATCAAAGCTAAGTGCATTTTCGTTATTTGTTTCATGTTTGTTCCACCTGAAGAAGACCTAAGATTCGAATCCCATCAAGTCATGTGGGTTTTTCTGCCCCGACCGGCTCCTACCCAGAGTTGAGTTTGCTGCGGACTCAGTTGGGAAGACTGGGACCACACAGTCGAGTTTCATCCACTTAATGGATGCGTTTCTGAGAGTGTTGCTCAAATTTCTTGACCACCACTGCAGCAGATGCCTGTATCTCTCGGGCCTGGGTTGACGCCGGGATATATTATGAAAGGAAGGGTAGAGTACAGCCCTGTCATGTAGTCTCAGACCGAAATGGAAATCCGTAGCATCATCTTAATCATCCTCATTGTCATCGATCAGCATTAAAAAAAAAAGTCTCAAATTCTGTGGCCCTTCATGCACTGCTCCCATGGTGACCTCAATTTCGATATCCTCTCCACGTCTGTGGCCTTGGTTTGGTTCCGTCGGGGTCACCGGTATCGGCGAGTCCATGGATTGCACTGCCTCTGAGGTGGCGCAGAGGTTGGGACAGAAAAAAAAAAAAACTGGCTTGAAAGTGCTTTACATTGTCCCGTTGCAGCCAATTACTTATCAGTCATTGTATTTTGGTTCACTGTGAAAAGCAGATTCGTCTTACCTAACAACTTTACTCGGGCCATTTCCGACGGTGGATTTCTTGTATTCTCTAACATGTTGTACACACGACGACCTACATTTACACTCATCTCCCAAACCGTCACTTTCATGACCATCACACAAGATTAGATGGACAAAAAAGATGGGCGAAAGAAGGGGTGCGGGAGGGGCGGGTCAGG
>JADBJO010003437.1:220000-237500 GCA_016801955.1 Conus betulinus | reverse complement strand
AACGGTAACCTAAAACATCGGCCATCATCCGTGACCCATACTGACATACCTGCTAATTTTCACTAAGATCGGCCAGAGTACTTTCTGAGATTTTCATAAAGAAGAAAAACCATTACAGGCCGTTATAGCCGTTAGTAACGGTTAGTAACGGTACACTTAAAACATCGGGGATCATCCGTGACCATATAATGAACATACCTACTTTAAATTTTTCAAAACGATCGGCCAAATACTTTCTGAGATTTTCCATAAAGAAGAAAACCATTATGGGCCGTTAGGTAACGGCCTTTAAACGGTAAACTTAAATCATCGGGGCATCATCCGTGACTCATGATGAGCATACTTACACATTTCAGAAAAGATCGACAAATGCTTTTCTGAGGTATATTCTATAAAGAAGAAAAAACGGTTACGGGCATACTCCTGTAACCAATAGTAAACATACCTGTGCCAACTTTTTCAGAAAGATCGGCCTAGGCTTTTCTGAGATATTCCATAAAGGGGAAAAACCTTACAGGCCGTTTACAGCCCCTGGTAAAGGCGTTATGCAACGGTAAACTAACATCGGCATCGGCATCATCCGTGACCCATAATGAACATACCTTCAAATTTTCAAAAAGATTGGCTCAATAGTTTTGTGTGGAGCGAGTTGAACACATTTTGACCACGGAGGACGAGACAGAGAGAGAGAGAGAGCGAGAAGAGAGAGAGAGAGAGAGAGGAGAGAGATAGAGAGAGAGAGGAGACGAGAGGATAAGATCGAGAGAGATGTCTTTCTTCGTTCCCATTCTAAAGTAACCCTCTTGGGTCCTGTTCCCTATAAGAACTGGGAGTACAGTACAAAAAGAGGTCGCGGGGAGGGAAATTTCAACTTCAAAAAACACTGTACCCGATGTGCATTTAGGGGGGCTCAAACGTTTGATGCGGAAACAGCATGATTAGACCCTAGGTAAATTCTGGGCCCTGTTGTCCTGTGTTCTCCATGGAAAGGATAAATGCGAACGTCCAAGGGGCCATTCCAGTCCTACCAATTTTGAAAGACAGGCCCTGTGTCTAATTTCTGGATAATTTTTAGTTTTCCTAAAGTTCGTATTCTACTCCTCTCCCCAGTTCCTCCCTCCGCTCCCTCCCTGTCCGTCCGTCCGTCTGTCTGTCTCTCATCAGCAGGTAAGCAAGGTCCGGTAGCAAGCCTGCTGATATATTCATACAGCGCAAAGAGAGCTGGTACCGTCCTTATCTTCACTATTGAGGAACTTCAAAGCTTACTTAGCACTCACTGGGTAAGAATTCTTTTTTGCGGCCCTCTTCCCACGAGACACGGTCTTACCTGCTTTCGAGTTAGAATACTGGGATGGCCTTTGACGTTGACATTTACCCTTTATAAAGAAATGGCAACGCGTCAGGGCCAAGCTGACCAGTGTTTGTTGTAATTGTGCGTGACGTACACATTAACCTTTGAGCCCCGCATGTTTGAGTACGGGAACTTTTGAAACGGGAGGTATCCCTTTTCTTAACCCTTTTTGGATTGCTATAAACCCAGTTTTCAGGGCCCCCCGAGGACAGATATCTGAACACGTTTTAGGTTCGAAATTTGCTCCTTTTCCTTTCTTCAGTGTTCAACCTTTCTTTTGAAGACACATCTCGCAAAAGTAGAAATCTCTACCCGATTCGGAGAAGTGTTTTGTCTGTTTATGTAGAAGCGCGTGCGCGCGCGCGCGCGCGTGGTGTGTGTGTGTGTGTGTGGTGTGTGCGCGCGCCGCGCGCGTTTCGTGCGTGTCTACGTGCAATGCGTGCGCGGCGCGCGTGTGTGAACAAAAATTAAATGAAACATTGCAACACATTTGCCGCAATGAAAGATGGAAGTATCGGAAAGCAGTGGACTTCTACTTCACTTTAATACCGCCTCCGCATTTTTTTCCTTTTTTTTTTTTTGTTGTAAGGTTTTACTTCAACCCGCAGGAGAAGCGTGCACGCCGCTCTGCAGCACACTGCTCTCATGGTTAGTGTCCGTGTGGACGTGGTGCCCCTCATCAAGGAGGGCAACAATCTCCGTCTCCTGTGGTCCCGTTTAGTGCTCTGAAACGGACAAACAAAACGATCACCCTCTTCTTGAGGGGGGGGAGGGGGGGGAGGGGAGGGGAAGAGGCGGGAGACGTGGGGGGGGCGGGGGGGGGGGGAGGGGGTCACGGGGGGGTAGGTAACAGGTTTAGATAGAGTGGATAAGATGAAGAGAGAGAGGAGAGATGAGATATCTGAGAGAGATCTTGAGGGGCGGGAGAGAGAGAGGGATGATGCGCCTCGGGGGGGCCTTTGGGCTGGGAGATCTCGAGAGAGAGAGATAGGGTACGGACACAACAGTGGAGGCTGAAGACCCAAAGAGAATAATGCTAATAACGTAATAAAGAACTGTCTGTGTAAACAACTTTTCTTCTGGCTTACGGTTTCCTTCTCAATGTGCACATCGTTCACACATGTAGCTGGATACTGATACATGGTTTTGTGCCCTGAAAGGTTGCTTTACTGGTGTACATCGGATACAAAGCTGAAAAGTGAATGAATGACGATACAGATGACTCAATGACGCGCCGCCTTGAAAATTCTGCTCTTTAGAAACTGGTGTGAAAAACAACACCTAGCGGGATTCCTGATCCGTGCATTCCTTTTCCGCGTGACTTCTAACCCCCCTCTGCACGTAGGCTCACAGCTGTAGCACTAGCGCTGAGGATCCGTTTCCATCACTGATTCTAGAGCCCGTGTATGTTTGACTGTGTTCCAGCTCGCCCGCGCCTTGCCCAGCTTTCCTTATTCGTTTCCTCGGCGTTCGTCGTCTGACTTCTCCCACAGCGCGGGTTTTGAAATGACTGGCCTCGTCCAGGTCTGAGACTGGACAGACAAGGCCTAGGAGATTGGTTCCGGCCGGTGGGACGCTCTTGGATCTGCCTCTGACGATACTTGGCACCACATGCCTCCGTTTCTGACCTGGTGTCTGGTGTCTGACGTTTGTCAGCCCCCTGCGCTAACGGTAGCACCGTATCTTAACAGAAGTTCCACAAATAGTATTATGTGTTTGGGTTTTTTTTTTGTTGCATTCTTGTTGATTACTGATTAACATGTGGGTTGTAAGTAATGCACTGAGTTGGGAATCCGTCGCAAAAGAAAGGGTATTTAAAAAGACAACAGGATTTCTGCAAAGAAACACACGAGATGCATCCTTCCACACCTGGGGTGGAATGAATACATAACATTATGTATCGTCAATTTTACGTGCCCTCCATCCCCCCTCCCCCCCCCCCCCCTCCCCACTCTACGCCCAGCCCCGTTTTTAGACTTTGTAATGAACTTATCTGAAGCTGTTGATCCCACTGTCCTTCCCTCTTTCCTGCCAGTTCCTCCTCCCCATCCTCTTTTATCGTACAAGATCTTTAGTAAGACATCGTTCAGAGCCAGAGAGGGTTGTTAATCGCCAGAAGATTAGAAAGGTTGTGAGGGACGACAAAGGCCAGCAGTTCTCTGGATGTTTTGTTGTTGTTTTGTTAAATGTTATGTGTCTGTAAGTCTCAATGAATACTGACTCGTTCTGTTCGTAAATTTTCGAATGGCCTGTCATGTCGAGCGAGTGAAGATCATGAAGTTTTAATAAGGTTTGTCTGATAGGTGGGGGTGGGGTCGATCACGTGTGACACCCTTCTCTCTGAGCGCATAGCATGTGTGTCACAATGACGAAACACTGTAAACATGCAGTATATGGTGTACTTCCTAACACAATGATCACATCAAACGCTCTCGCGTTCACACAAAATCATTACTTTAAATGTTCGAACAAAACAGACAGAAAAAACAGAGAGAAGATCACACTGGCTGTCGGCACACAGGATTTGCTTGGAGATATGGTAGTGTATGGACAGAACAGCACAAAAACAAAACCCCCAAACCCCCTCACCCCCCCCCCCCCTCTCTCTCCCCCCCCCTCCCCCCCCCCCCCCCCCCCCCCCCCCCCCCCACCCCCCCCCCCCCCCCCCACCCCCCCCCCCCCCCCCCACACCCCACACACACAACTCCCCAACAGAGCGGCGTCCTGGATGGTTTCTGGCAGGCGCTGCCCCTTGGTCTCTGGCAGCACGAGCACCATGCATGACGTCGTCACCCCCGCCGCCCCGAACACCACCTGGGGGAGAGCTGGGCCCCACACACCGCTTACGTAGGTGTTCTGAGAGGGCAAGGGGAGGGGGAGGGGGAAGACAGAGGTAGAGGTAGACAACATGAGAAGCATGCTCAACAGATTCGGGCAAGTTAATGCCTTGTGGGGGGCAAAAGTATACTATTATTATTATCATTATTATGAATACTTGTAAAGGTATAAAGGAAGGTACACAGGCAGAGAGAGAGAGAGAGAGAGAGAGAGAGCGAGGGAGGAGAGAGAGAGAGAGAGAGAGAGAGAGAGGAGGGAGGGAGGGAGGGAGACACACGCCCAAACTAATGGACTATGAAACGCACTTGCAATCATGTAAATCCTCGTGAAAAAAAAAAATTGCAGTTTATATTTTTTCCCAGAGGGCTGCGTCATCTACATATAGAGCCAGTGTGGCATCTTTTGTATTGACCCGTTTATTGTCATAAACCATTGGCAAGAAAAGTGTTGGAGCGATCACACTTCTTTGGGGGACACGCATGTTAATAGTCTTAGAACTTGATAATACTTCATACAGATTGACTTGGACAGTCCAATTCGATGAGAACGCTTTCCAAAACGGAAAGAGAAACGACTTCGTATCCCTATTTCCTGTGCGTTGTTCAATAATTCAGAGTGCCACACTGAATCGTAGGCTCTGTGAGCATAACAAATGTTGCAAAGGATGAGTGACGCTTGGCTAGCGCTTATTTTCACATGTGATGATGAACAATATGGTATGTAGTCCTCTCACCCGCCTTAAGCCAGCTTGAAATAAAGTCAAGACTCCAGTTTTCTATTGTGTTTTTCATGATTCTTTCAAAACCTTTTCGAATGTGAGGTGCTAAGACAAGGATCGGAAACTGGAGGAACGAGTGTGTTCGGTTTTCCTTTTCCAGAACTGGGATAACTATAGCTTTCTTCCATTTTACAGGTAGCAATCTAACATTCCAACGCATCTGAAAGAAGTCCGACAACTGTGCTAACAGACCCTCTGGAAAATGTTCGATCATGTCATAAGAAATAGGATCTGAACCCGTGAATATCTTATCTGGTTTTATACGATTAAGTGAGAGTTCTTGCATTGTTAGGTTTGTGCTTATGTATAATGTGTTACTTTCTATGTGCTAAGAAAATTGGTATTTATCTTCATTTTCCTTTCTTCGAATATATTCATCCTAAGACAAATGCTCGATTTCGCGCGTTGAAACGAAAGTGTCTGCAAACAATACATCCTTTTCAGTCTAAGACAAATGCTCAATTTCACTCATTGAAAGCTTCTGCAAACAATTACAGCCTTTTCAGCTTAAGACAAATGCTCAATTTCACTCATTGAAACGAAAGTGTCTGCAATTAATACAGCCTTTTCAGCCTAGGACAAATGCTCAATTTCACTCGCTGGAACAAAAGTGTCTGCAAACAATGCAGACTTTTCAGCCTAAGACAAATACTCAATTTCACTCATTGAAACGAAAGTGTCTGCAAACAAAACAGCCTTTTCAGCCTAAGACAAATGCTCAATTTCACTCATTGAAACGAAAGTGTCTGCAAACAAAACAGCTTTTTCAGCCTAAGACAAATGCTCAATTTCACTCATTGAAACGAAAGTGTCTGCAAACAAAACAGCCTTTTCAGCCTAAGACAAATGCTCAATTTCACTCATTGAAACGAAAGTGTCTGCAATTAATACAGCCTTTTAAGCCTAAGACAAATGCTCAATTTCACTCATTGAAACGAAAGTGTCTGCAAACAATACAGCCTTTTCAGCTTAAGACAAATGCTCAATTTCACTCATTGAAACGAAAGTGTCTGCAAACAATACAGCCTTTTCAGCCTAAGACAGATGCTCAATTTCACTGATTGAAGTGAAAGTGTCCGCAACACTTTGACACAGTGAGTGAGTGAGAGAGTTTCGCCTAACAGGTTGAGATTTCTCTTTCTCTCCATGTGTGAGTGATTGTGGTGGTTTGAAGAAGCAGTGTTTGGGGGTGTATTCTTGTACCTGGGCGTTTGTGATGAACTGGGCTTTTCTTCTGGATAACATTTTGTGCCTCACCGCCACTGGATTTCAGAATGATTTTGATGTTTTTTCTGACAAGCCTGGTTGGGCATTCTGTGCTCCCCATCGCAGCCATGTTTCCACCACCATGCTTTACACGTGCTCCTTTCCCTCCTCCACTGTCCTGTGTGTCCAGCTCATACACACTGCTAGCGCTTGTGTGTCGACACTCTCCCCTCCCTCCTCCTCCCGCTGTCTGCCCCCTCACCTACACCCGTGATGAGTTGCTGGCGGTTCGACCTTCGACCCTTAACCTTCGAATGAAACTATAAACCGAGGTTCCGAGTGTGAACACACGCACACGTAAAATCCCATCACCAACTTTCGGAAGAGTAAGCCAGTTTTAGCCATTGGTATGGATGACACGTTACACATAGCATGCACTCTGCGTGAGTAATGGAAAGAATAAAGGAAGTAAGGGAAATAGAATGAATGATATTGAACGATATTGACTGGATGACACTGGAAACGACTGAATGAAGCGCCAGCTGGCAGTTCTTCAGTCGGCACTACCCAGGTAGGCAGCCCGTTGTGTAAACGAGTGTTGATTGTAAAGCGCTTAGAGCTTGCTTGCCTTGCCGAGAATAGGCGCTATATAAGTATTCATTATGATTATGATTATGATTATTATTATTAACCCCCTCCCTAACCTTAACACTGCGTCGACTGCGTGATGGCGTCGGTCTTCCTCGTGTGCGACGCCGTAGAGGTGGTTAGAAGGAAACAGAAGAATCCTGTCAACAACCACGCTTGTCCTTGTCGTCCCCTCTTCACACCATCCAGGTCAAAGGCAGTGTTGTGAACTTCGGAAATCTAATTTCGGTGCCACTGTGCTGCCTAGTCAGTCTCAGTCCGGCTTCAAACTTCAACTTCAAAACTGCACGGCCCAACCCGCGTTCCCGTCGGTTGCTCTCGAAAACGTTCCGCGATCAACGACTTTATTATTGAAAACTGTGTTGACATTTTCTGTGTTACGGAATCTTGGTTACTCCCAACTGGGGTCGTGTCTAAATGTGTCGATCTTGCTCCTCCTGGCTATAGAACTGTCACCTGTCCTCGCTCCTCCCGCGGCGGTGACATTGCTGTCGTCGTGCGTGACTCTCTGTGCTCCCCCTCACCTCCACACCACCACCTTCCCGTTCCAGCATTCCTCCTTTGAACTTGCCCATCTTTCTGTCACCCTACATCAGCCACTGTCTTCAGCTTTTCTGCATCTACCGTCCTCCCCCCCAACCAAAAGAACAAACTCTCTGATGCTCTTTTCATTCGAAAGAGTTCCTGTCCTTCCTGGAACACTGCAATACAATCAGTGGTTGTCCTGTCATCGTTGGTGGCTTCAATGTTCACGTCAACGTCCCCACTGACTCCCTTGCGCTTCGCTTCACTGCCGCTCTGCTGGACGATTTTTGGTCTGTACCAGGCTGTCACTTTTTGACCCACCAGAAAGGTCACAGCCTTGACCTTGCCGGCGTGACGACAACGTGCTGCATTCCACAGCCCCAGATTTCACTCAGGACTTCTCCGACCACTACTGTGTTGTTGCCCAGCTCCGCCTCTCACGTCCTTCACGCCTCCCTGTGTACGTGGAGGGCCAGGAAAATCGCCGCTGTCAACACCGTCACCTTTCAGTCTGATCTTCGGCCCAGACTGGAGGCCTCTTCACACACCTGTCAGCTGACCAGCTCCACCAGCTTCTGTCCAGTCTACTAGATCAGCACACCCCAGCCACCCGCCGCCAGATCTCCAACCGGTTTCCTCCACCCTGGCTCACCTCCGTCGGACCTCAGCTGCTCCAGACTAAGCGGGATCGGCACCAGGCAGAACGTTGCTGGCTCAAATCTGGACTACATGTTCATAAAAATTTTTCACACTGCCAATAACCTAGTTACCAACATTCTGGACAGTGCCAAACGCTGTTTTTACAGCGCCAAAATCCTAGCCTGTAGTACATCCCGACAACTGTTTACTGTAACCAGTACTTTACTTGGCAAATCAAAGACTATACCACTGCCCTCCTCAATTCCTGCGACAGAACTCCCCCAGCGTTTTCTCTGATTTCTTCTATAGTAAAATAGCCACATTCGCCACAATCTGGACTCTCACGCTGTTCCCCCCCCTGCTGTTCCTGATCCTTCCTTCTCCATCACTCAGTGGTCTGAGTTCCACTCTGTGTCGGTAGAAGAGGTCCGGTAAAATCTTGAAGCAAGTCACTGTCAAAACATGTGAACTTGACCCTCTCCCCTCATCCCTTGTTACCTTCTGTCTTGACGATCTTCTCCTATACTTTACATCCATTATCAATTATTCTTTGCAATCGGGTTGTTTTCCCACTCTGTTCAGATCTGCAGTTGTCAGACCTCTCCTGAAGAAGCAAAACTTAGATCCTGAAAATCTCAAGAACTACAGACCTGTCTCTAATCTCCCATTTCTTTCCAAACTGATTGAAAAAAGTTGTTCTCGCCCAAACAGTGTCTGAACATCTCTCTGTAAACAATCTCTTGTACTCAAATCAGTCAGCCTACCGAGCTGGTCATAGCACCGAGACTGCGCTTCTGAAGATAGCAAACGATCTTATTATAGCTTTTGATGGAAACAAAGTTTCTCTTCTCTCTCTCTCTCCTAGATTTGTCTGCTGCCTTTGATACAATAGATGACTCCATTTGATACAATAGATGACTCCATTCTCCTCTCAAGACTCGACACTTCTTTTTTGGTCTTTCTGTTCTGTCCTTTCCTGTTTCTCTTCATCATCTCTCTCTGATCGCACGCAAACTGTTTCAGTGAGTGGTGTTAAGTCTCCAGCAAGAGCAATTCAGTTTGGTGTCCCTCAGGGATCAGTCCTGGCACCAGTTTTGTTTGTGCTATACACTCAGCCTCTCTTGGCCATTATCAGCCAACACTCTCTCCTTCACCATAGCTTTTCAGATGAAAACCAGATGTATATCTCTGCCCATCTCAGATAGCTTCATGAAAACAATCTCCTCTTATCAAGCATGCATTACTGATGTTAAATCATGGATGCACAATAACAAACTACAACTTAACGCAGACAAAACTGAAAAAATAATCCTCATTGCTTCGAAACACTCTCAGAACTCATTCTCTCCCTTGTTCTATGAATGTTGATGGAAACGAGATCAATCTATCAGTGTCTGTTCGTAGCCTTGGCGTTACAATCGACCAAACTCTTTCAACCAGCATACCTCTAATGTGTGCAAGTCCTGCTACTTTGAACTTCGTAGAATCGGCGTAGTTCGCCGCTTTCTCACTCAAAATGCCTTTGAAGACTCTAATCTGTGCTTTTGTTCTGTCTCAACTCGACTATTGTAACTCCCTCCTTGCCGGTTGTCCCTTAAGGCTCATCTCTAAACTTAAAAAAAGTTCAGAACAATGCCGCCCGTCTGATCTCCCACTCTCTAGATCTGATCACGTATCACCAGCTCTGTCATCCTTACGCTGGATCCCAGTTCAGTCTCGCATTGACTTTTAAGATCTCCTCCTGATTTTCAAATCACTGAATAATCTGGCTTCCTCCTACCTCTCTGACCTCCTTCATCTCTATGTTCCGTCTCGCAACTTAACGCTCATCCACCGATTCTCGTCTGCTTCGACTTCCCTCCGCTCGCCCGAAAACTCGAGGCCAACGATCTTCCTCTTACCAGGCACCCTGCTCTGTGGCACGGTCTGCCTTCTTCTCTGCGTAACACGGACTCTTTAGAGACTTTTAAAACCTCCCTTAAGACACATCTTTTCTCTCGGACTGATTAACAATATCTACTTATCTCTGTGCGCGTGTTTGCTGGTGTTGACGCGCTCGTGTGTGTTGTGTGTGTGTGTGTGTGTGTGTGTGTGTGTGTGTGTGTGAGCGTGCGCGCGTCTCTCTCTCTTTCTCTGTATGGGTGTGTGTGTGTGTGTGTGTGTGTGTGGTGTGTGTGTGTGTGTGTGTGTGAGCGCTTTGGGTTAGCATTAGTATTTTATCATGTTTCATTAGTATTTTATCATGTTCCTGTAATATGCGCTTTGGGCTCTTGCAAGGTAAAGCGATCTATAAATATCCTTTTACATTACGTTACGTTACAAACATTTTGACCCTTTTCTACACACAAACACGGCTGTGCTCAGGACAATAACAATCTTACCAGGTCGGCCACATAGGGCGATGCCAGGCCGCCAATCCGAGCCAACATAGAGCAGCTACCTAAGCCGAAGCTGCGGAGCACAGTGGGGAACAGCTCTGGAGACATGATGTAGATGGACATCAGAGCAGCCGACGTGCCCATCCAACCCACCATGGACAGGCCCCTCAAGATCCAGGCTGTTGGGAAGACACAGGTATTTGGTAACCAGTACAGACATGACGGAAACAGAGCGGAAAGAAGGGCTCGCTCTCAAAAGTTTGGATGCGTGTGATAATTATTCCCTACACATACCTACATCATACGCACATGGATAGCCAGGCAACACACGAGTTTAATTTTTTTTCTTTATAATTATGCTGCCTGAACCATCAAAATATACATTCATGTGAATTGGTACAAATCAATACATATCACTACATAGTATATAGATCAAGATATCAATACACAGGAACTTCAATCATCCAATATCAGCATATCATATTACAGATCTTTGATATCATTCACAGATCTCGCCGGCGCCGTCCACAGTGTCTCACACATACAGTCAATAAACTCGGTTCCACAGCACTCTTGAAGCCACAGTCTACAGCACTAAAATAAGACGAAGAAGGATAACCAAGGTCCCCACACTGTAAACACAGCCGTTCACAAACACAAGCGATGAAGAAAAAGAAACAGAGTCTCACACAACAAGCACAATAAATCACGTCGAACTATTAGAACAATCGCAGATTCACAGGACACAGTAATCCATAGCAGAAGAAACCGCAGATTCACAAAGCACAGCAATCCTTTAGAAGAAGAACCGCAGATTCACGAAGCACAGCAATCCATGGAAGAAGAACCGCAGATTCATAAAGCACAGCAATCCACTGAAGAAGAATCGCAGATTCACAAGGCACAGCAATCAATATGGAATCCCGGGAGAACACATTTTTTTCAGCAAAGTCCCATAGAACACAATAAACTTCGATTCGACGTGTAGTTGATCTAAAACAAAAATAAGTAACTTCTCCGTGTATTGATATTACAAGTTCTCATCAATGAACTCAGCCCACCGACACACATGAGGTGGTACATTTAGCGCACATAAATTTTCTTGCGGGAGTTTTAAGTCTTTCTCGGCGACAGAGCCTTCACAACAATTTTATAAACAAATAAATTTCCTGGTACATATTTCACTGGTACCGTCATCAGAAGTATCGCACATACACATCGAACATCGACGCACTACTGACTTGAAAGTCAGCCTCTCCACATAGTATCACTATGGAGAAAAACGACGATTTAAACAAAATAAAATAAGCTCGACACCCAAACCTCGGCCGTTAGTTCTTGCTCTCCCTCTCGTCAATATTATTATTTTCGTCATGCGGTTACCTACGTCATTTTAAAGCTGACGTCATAATTTACGTTGACGTCACATACAGATATGACTGAACGAGAGCAGAAAGAAAGAAGGGGGAGATACTAGAACGTAGAACTCTACTAGAACAACAGCTGTGCTTTCTTGACAGTCATCTTAGGTTCTAGTTTCTTAGAAGACAAGCGTACTTTTCGATTTTTTTTTCTTTGTTTCCAGCGAGAGGAGAAAAGGCAGGCTGAAGTGAGAGCAATTACAGGGACGCGTACGGGAATTGAAGCAGCGGCTTTATAGATGTGACCCTTCATGTTCAGTCCTGTTAGGACCAAGCCTCGTAGAATGATAGGCCCGTGTTTTGTGGTGAAGGAAGAACGGCACACATAGAAGGAATAAAGACAGTGATGGGCACCACTGCCATAGCTGTACCCATCATACCTCCACAGTGAGTGATCTTAGAGTCTGCTGTGTTCAGAAGACAGCTCAGTGTTTTTCTGGAGGGGTGGGGGGGTGGGGGTGTTTTTTAAATTTATGGATAAAGTGGAAAAAAGGACGGGAAGTACTGAGTCACATGGAAAAAGGAAAAAAAAAACAAACATGGAGTTTGTGAAGACACCAACAGTGGCAAAACCTGAGCAAACCCAGCACGTGAACACCGTGCGAGCGAACTGGAAGCACAAATATGTAGATAAAAGTTGAAACGGGAGAAAGATAAATCAAGCAGCCGCCGTTTGAAAGTGGCGCATAGCCAGCAGGCAGAAAACCACTCCCACAGACCCGCGAAAGACAGATCCAGCCACGAACAGGTAAAGAAGGGGAGTAACTGAACAATCACTTCACACAGTTTCCTATACCAATTATAAAACAGTCGGAGTAGTATTTTACCAGCTAACAATCTCACGCAACTCAAACGCTATGTACAAGAAAATTCGTAGATTTCCAACTGCCCTTTCACGTTTGCATGCCAAAAGTAAACTAATCAAAACGGTTTTTGGAAATCTATAAAACTTTGCAGGAATGTATTGTTGTTTTAAGCTATTTAGCGCTGGACAACAATGAAACAAAACGGACCTCATCCTTTTTATGTTTTTACACAGTGGGCAGATTAAATCATCATCCTTACGGGATCGATATTGGTAGTAATGCTGAGCAATATCTGTTACACCGTCAGAGAGAGAGAGAGAGAGAGAGAGAGAGAGAGAGAGAGAGATGCTGATCAATATCTGTTACACCGTCTGAGAGAGATGAGAGAGAGAGAGAGAGAGAGAGAGAGAGAGGAGAGACCGAGAGAGAGAGAGAGAGAGAGAGAGATATTTGTATGACCATTTCAGGCCCATCATTAGCAAAGAAAACGAATAAAGATAAACAATGAATGTTCATTCCCTCCGTTTCTCCATCTTATATGAGCAGAAGAAAGTCCATGCTTTGCATGTTTTATGCTCCGCAGACTAATAACGGAAACAGTCAATACTCTGATTTTAAAAAAGGCATTGACAAAATGATATGCGATTGTTACGGATGGCGTGCAGTGCGTGTTTTGCAATCTGACTCTACCTGAAGAAGCTGTGATGCATGTACGTCTTTTTCCCTACACCCACCCACACCATACGAACATAGATAGCTAGGCAACAAGTTAAGTTTCTACCTTTTTTTTTTGCTGCCTGAACCATCAAATCAAAACAAGTACTTAACACACATAATAAGGACAATCAGGTGCATCAATTAGTTTACGCCATGACCAAAGGGCGCGCGACAACTCTAGACGCTATTATGTCATATCAAACATATAATATTATTTTCCTTCTTGCACAGGCTAAGCTGGCACCCACAGCAGTGTCGCCACAAACAGTTCATGTACTTGTCCGCGTCTGGCCCAAGTCACACAGTCTTCACACAGTTCAGAAACCACTCACGGAAGAAGTTCGTGGTGTCCCTCCAGGGACTCCCACAAAACAGAAGAAAACACAAGTCGTCGTCCCGACGAACTCTGACGACCTTTCACACACCAGCTCGTTGCTGACCACACGGGCAGCCTCTCTCTCACCCCCCCCACGGGCGGAGACAACGGGATGGGCTCGTGCTGCACCCCACACCCGACTGGCAGTACACACACAATGTTTACTGACCACTCGGTCAGCCTCTCTACACCCCACGGCGGCTGGGCACGGGCTGCACCCCACACCCGATGGCAGTCAGTTCCAGGTAGGACACGGACACCTGGGGAACTGATAGCTACCTTGATTATCTAGCCAACTTCCTATATATTTATCGTTCTTGTTCGCCACTAGCAGTCACTCTTCACATAATACATTTCACTGGAACTTGGGGAAAATGCCCATAATAGAATCTACAAAGTTTCAAGACCGTGGTCTATTACAATAGAAAATTTTGTTTGATTAACACCGTGACATTGAAGGAAAGGATTTCCACATGGAACCCTTTTTTCCAAGTACCAAGAATGCAATTATTACATATAAAGGAACGATTTCCTTTTGTCCCATTTTATCAGGAAAACAATGTTTTTATCTTTTCAAATCATCACCAGACGTGTCCGATTACATTTCAAAGAACGATTTCCGTTCGTACCTTTTTTATCAAGAAAAGAATGTCATCATTATCACTAGACGTATCCACAACAGGAATCAGAATACATTTTCCAATAGTTTATGTACAATAATTTTCACTGCTTATTTCCAGAGTTCACCAACACTCGCATCATAAGGGAAAAGAGAATAACACTTTTTTTTTTTAAATACATTGATTAAAGTAGATTTTTCCCAGAACACATATAAGTATGCTCTTTCTTCATCTACTCACTCCGTTTCTCCTCATCCACCCCTCGACTCACACATTCACTAACTACAACTGCATACTGTCACCATGTCTCGTCAAATCATAAGATATATCAAGGCAACAATTAAATATTTCAGGCCTTTACTAAGAACTGGAAAATTCCCAACCACCTGTAGGAGAAAAAAACTTCTTCATCACTACAAACCCTTACTTCCATAAAATATTGGAACCATACCTAACTGCCCGGCGAGGACACACCTTCAGTCTCCCTTCAGCTCTCTGTAAGTGTTGCTCGGCCGGTAGCTCTTCGGAGACTGAAGGGAAATCCTCGCTCACACCCGACTAACACAAAACGCAGGTGAGTAGCTGTCAGGTAAACAGGCCAACCGGCTTTTCAGGTTTTCCTTTTCCGGTCCAACGTGTCCCCCAGATTGTGGACCGGACGAAATATGGTCTGTCACAACAATACTCACGGCTCCCACCCAGAGTGTACCTCAATAAAGACATCAACCAAATGGTGTACGACACTCAAGACTACCTCCTTCCCCTATCCCCACCCCTGTCTCCCCAAAGAATGCCTCAATAAAGACATCGACCAGTTCCCTGTTGCTTACAGCCTTAGTCGACCGCAGTCACACACACACACACCACACACACACACACACACACACACACACACACACCTTGTTATAACAGAATATCTAAATACCACGATAAAATGTTTTAAAATCTTTCTTTTGTAAAACCTTAAATCAAATAAAAAAATTAATGTATGTCTCTTTCAGGAACGCAAAAATTACATCGGGTCGGACATCTATTAAAGATGTTTTCGTGGAGTCTGCTTTAAGGAAAAAAAAAACGAAAGAACAGAAAAGAAAATTACTAAACCGCCGAACGAAAGTGACAAGTCACAAGACAATCGCGACGCGTTTCGACCTCTCTGGTCTTTCTTCCGACAGGACAAACAACATTGAAAATGAAGAACGAACAGACAGTCACTACCTCCTCAAACTGGCGGCCCCCAATTGTAGCCCACTTTGAGGAGAACAGATTCATTTTGCACCCTTTTGGATGAGTTCAGTGACTGTCCTGTTCGTTCTTCGTTTTCATTGTTCTGAATGTTGTTCGTCTTGCCTGAAGGAGACCAAAGAGGTCAAAACACGCCCGTGTTTGTTTTGTGTTTTTGTACGTTTCTTTCGTTCGGCGGCAAAGTAATGTTTCTTTTAAGTTTGTTTCAATATGCGCCTGCAGGCACCTCACTTTGAAACTAACTGCTGTAAAAAAAATTATGTCAGACATCATGTGAGTCGCAACAGTCTGTAACAACGTGTTTCAGTGAATGATGTTTTACAGTAAATGCACAACAGAGCTTCCTCAGCTTTGAAAAGATACGAGTGGACAATTATAAAAGCAGAGGTTTTTCATCTTTGAAAAGACAGGAGTGGGTATGAAAGCAATGGTGTGAGTATGTGTGTGTGTGTGTGTGTGTGTGTGTGTGTGTGTGTGTGTTACCGCTCGTGCATGCGTGCGTGCGTGCCCTTGTGCGCGTGCGTACGTCCGCGTGTGCGTGCGTGTGCGTATGTGTGTGTGTGTGTGTGTGTGTGTGTGTGTGTGATCAGCATAAAACTGTTTCTCTTCTTACGGTCACCAATGTCACATGGCAAAAAAAAGAATTCTAAAGTTTGGACGGATGTGACAGATTTGTTTGTGTTCCAGCCCTCTTGCCAGATGTCTTTGGCATATCTAAACTTTAAGATCTGTTTCACGGACAGAGTATCTGCTCAGCTCATTATTTGTAGCATTCTTGGAAAGTTGATTCACCACTTCATTGCCTCGAGCGCCGACATCACCAAAACCAAGGCAAAAATTGCACGACAATCACGACTCCATCCCCAAAGTGTACCTCAGGTAAGATATCAACTAAGTGGTATAGGACTGTATACTGGTTCTTTGCCCAGAGCGTGCGTCAATCGACGTAATCGAAATAATGCACAACACTCACTGAATCTCCCCAAAATGTACGTCAATAAAGATGTCATCCAAAAGACGTCTAACAGTCACTGGTTCTTTATATAAAAATGTACGTCAATAAAGACATAAACCAAATGATGGTCAGCACTCGCTGGTTCCTTCCCAAAGTGTGTGCGCCCAAAAGAGACGTAGGCTAAATGATGTACAACACTCATTGCTTCCTTCCCAAAGTGTACGTCAAAAAAGACAGAAGCTAATGATGTACAACACTCACTGCTTCCTTCCCAAAGTGTACGTCAAAAAAGACAGATGTCAAATGATGTACAGCACTCACTGGTTCCTTCCCAAAGTGTACGTCAAAAAAGACATAAACCAAATGATGTATTACATTTACTGGTTTCTCTGCAAAGTGTAGGCCTAAAATAACATAACCCAAATGACAATGGCGTATAACACACTCACTGGTTCCTACCCCAAAGTGTACGTCAATAAAGACACAAATCAACTGATGTGCAACACTCCCAAAATTATAAGTCAGTAGAGATATAAACCAAACAATGTACAATACTCACTGGTTTCTCCCCAGAGTGAACGTCTATAAAGACATGATATAAATGATGTACGACACTCACTGGCTCCTCCCTAGAATGCATGTCAATAAGGACATAATCTAGATAATGTACAACACTCACGGTTCCCTTCCTAAAATCTACGTCAATAAGACATAAACCAAATAATGTGCGACACTCACTGTTTTCCCCCAAAGTGTAACGTCAATAAAGACATAATCTAAATGATAATGTGCAACACTTACTGGTTCCTTCCTGAAATGTACGTCAATAAAGATATCAACCGAATGATGTACAATACTCGCTAGTTCCTCCCTGGAATGCACGTCAATAAAGACACGAACCAAGTGGTGTGCAACAGTCACCGGTTTCTCCCTGAAATGCACGTCAATGAAGACATGAAGCAAGTGGTGTGCAACAGTCACCGGTTCCTCCCTGAAA
>JADBJO010003437.1:210000-215000 GCA_016801955.1 Conus betulinus | reverse complement strand
AAAAAAGAGAAAGAGTTCAATGCCACAAGAAAGGTACAAAAACTGATAATATACAGTCTTGTGACCGAAAAGACACTGTAAAATGGTCACTCGGGTGTCCATGTCGGACGAAGTGTACAATGTTTTCTACCCAAAGAACCAAGTAGCGAAAACGAAGTTACCATGTCATGTTCTGCTATCGGATAAAAAAAAAAAAGATTTAAAAAGAGCTTTCAGAGCGGATATATGAGAATGTTAACCTCGCCATGGATGGTCTCAAGCTCGGCTGAGAAAGAGAGAGGGTTGGGTGTAGGGTTAGCTTCCCTACCCTGTGAAAACAAGCTAGCTACAGAAACGCCAACAAGGAAAATCACAGAACACTGCGGCCCTGGGAGAGGATGCACCTTCAGCTGAAGGATCTATGACACGGAGTAGTGAAAGCCAAACCTGGAAGCTACTCGGTCAACTTCCATCCTTAGTACCAGGACCACCATCACCATCGGGACATGAAATGTACGGACCATGTTCGAAACTGGCAAGACTGCTCAAGTGGCCACAGAAATGAGGAACAATAAACTGAGCGTCTTGGGCATCGGCGAAAACAAGATGGATAGGTGCTGGACAGAGGAGACTGACCACAGGAAAGCTGCTGCTGTTTTTTCGGGCCACGAGGAGGACAATGCGCCGCACACCCACGGAGTCACCCTGACGCTGTCCAAGACTGCACAGAGAGAGCTGACTGGATGGCAGGCTCATGGTCCCCAGATCATCACAGCGTCTTTCAGAACTAACGAACGCCGCCTCAACCTAAACATTGTACAATTTTACGCTCCGACGAATGACAGTGAGGAGGATGACAAGGATGATTTCTACAATCGACTCCAAACAGTTCTTCAGAGTTTCCCTGGAAGAGACATCACTATTGCCATGGGAAACTTCAACGCCAAGATTGGCAGCGCGACAACACAGGTTATGAGGAGATCATAGGGGCATGGACTAGGCGACATGAACAACAATGGCGAGAGGTTTGCAGACCTGTGCGCCATAAGTGAGCTCATCATAGGAGGAAATATCTTCCGCACAAGACAACCCACAAGGCCACCCTGGGTTTCTCCCGATCACACAACTGAAAATCAGATTGACCACATATGCATCTACAAGAAGTTCAGAAGATCGCGCTCTTGGGTGTCCGCGTCCAGAGAGGAGCAGATGTCGCTTCAGATCACCATCTGCTCACAGGGTGCTTTAAACTGAAACTGAAGAAAAACTGGGAGGGGGAAATCACCCATCGTCAGAGATTCAACACAGTTCTTCTAAAACACCCAACAAAGAGAGAGGAATATAAAACTGAACTTTCAAACCGCTGTCAGATCCTGCAAGAGCTGCTTGAGGAAGAAGAGACAATTGATGAGAGGTGGGGAGCAATGAAAAAGGCCTGCGATACAACCTGTAAAGTTGTTCTAGGCCATAAAAAACAAAATCAAAACGAGTGGATCTCGGCAGAATATTTAAAGAAAAAATAGAAGAGAGAAAGCAGAAGGAGGCGGCAGTCAACAACAGCCGGACAAGAACAGGGAAAACCAGAGCTCAGCAACAGTATACAGGAGTTAATGAAGAAGTAAAGAAAAGTGTGAAGGCAGACAAGAGGAAGTACATTGAGAATCTGGCAGTGGAGGCAGAAGAGGCAGCGAGACTTGGCAACATGAAGAACTTGTACAACACCATGAAGAAGTTGTCACGAAAGTTCAGCAAGCCAGAGAGGCCCGTGAAAGACAAGGAGGGAAAGGCAATACAAGGTGAGGATGGACAGAAACAGAGATGGAAAGAGCACTTTGAAGAGCTACTAAACAGGCCAATGCCAGAATATCCACCAAACATCCAGCCAGCCGAGAATGATCTTCCCTTCAACTGCTGCATACCTATCAGGGAAGAGATCAGAGAGGCGATAAAGAAGCTAAGGAATGGAAAGGCAGCAGGCCCAGACAATATACCTGCAGAGGTTTTGAAGATGGATACAGAAACCATAGTAGAGATATTACACCCTCTTTTTGCAAGGATTTGGGAGGAAGAACAGGTCCCGACAGAATGGAGAGAAGGTTACCTGATCAAACTGCCGAAGAAAGGTGACCTCAGCTCATGCACCAAGTACAGAGGCATCACATTGCTGTCAGTCCCAGGAAAGGTATTCAACAGAATCCTATTGGAAAGGATGAAGGACCAGGTAGACGCACATCTCAGAGATCAGCAAGCGGGCTTCCGCAAGGACAGATCCTGCACCGACCAGATTGCCACACTCCGCATCATCCTCGAGCAGTCGTCGGAGTGGAACTCACCACAGTATATCAATTTCATCGATTACGAGAAGGCTTTCGACAGTGTCGACAGAGCACCGATTTGGAAGCTGCTGCGACATTATGGCGCACCACAGAAGTTCATCAACATCATCCGAAATTCTTATGATGGGATGACCTACAGAGTTGTACATGGAGGTCAACTTACAGATGCTTTTGAAGTGATAACAGGGATGAGACAAGGGTGCCTTCTCTTCTCGCTATAGGTTGGGTCATGAAGACGTCAACAGCAGGCAAGCGCAATGACTATCCAGTGGACTCTTTTACCACCATTATCAGGCATGCCTTTGTGTAACGCCTTTTCAGATGTAAAGTTTGGCTTCAATGTTGTTTATTCTTGAATTTGCAGTCCAGTTAAGCATTTACTGTAAGATTATTTGCAGGTATGTTGTAGGGGATGTAAAGAGGAACATTTATATTCAATTAGATAACCACATTATGCATTCACTTGCATAGTAACAGACATTCATGCATCTCTCTCTCTCTCTCTCTCTCTCTCTCTCTCTCTCTCTCTCTCTCTCTCTCTCTCTCTCTCTCTCTCCCCACACATCAGATGATGAACTTGTAATTAAATCAGTTGCGAAATTCATCGCGGAAGCATTGAAAATTAGGCAGATGAAGGATAGTGAAGTTTAAGATAATACATTATAAGATATCTCTGAATGAAAATTATCATTCATCGCATGTGGAAGAGATCAGTAAAATACAATGACATCATTCATTTGAGTGGATGGTCGAGTCAGTTTTTCTTCCCCCCCCCCCCCCCCCCCCCCAAGTTGAAGAGATCGGTAAAATACAATGTCATCATTTGATTGAGTGGATAGTCGAGTCAGTCTTAAGGTGTGTATGTGTGTGTGTGTGTGTGTGTGTGTGTGTGTGTGTGTGTGTGTGGTGTGTGTGTGTTTTAACTTTACTGCATTACTCTTGTGCATGAGGTGAGGACATAACGAAATGTTACGAATTTATTTGTTTTTTGTTAACTTTGGATTTGATACACACTCGGAATGAAAGTGTACTATCTGTTTGCAGGAAAGGAAGAGGGAAATGTTTTTGTTCTGTTACCTCTCCCCCCTTGTCAAAAGACCTCATTGGTAATGACAATAAAATATCAAAGTGTCAAAGTGTCAAAGTGTCCCTCCCCACACACTCTCTCTCCCCTCTCTCTTCGTTTAATATCACAGATGTGAACAGACGTAAAACAAAAGTCGTACTACTACTGCTGTTTGCTCATCGTCAGCCACCATCAATATCTCAAAGAAACACCGGACTAAAATATATGAGAGCAAGGTCCTGAAAATAGGATGGGCAGACAGAGGCGTGAGAGGTTTTAAGCGAGTGAATAGGCTGAAATCAGGAAAACGTTTGATGGCCTAAGAAAACCGGAGGGGTCATTATTATTATTATTGTTAGCATTATTATTATCATTGTTATTATTTTCTTCTTCTTCTTCTTCTTCTTCTTCTTCTTCTTCTCTTAATATCATCATCATCATCATCATCATCATCATTCTTCTTCTTCTTCTTATAATTATCATCACCATCATCATTATCAACACTTACATAGCGCCTATCCTCAGCTAGAGACCGAGCTCTATATGCTTTACAATCCACACTCGTTACACAACGGGCTGCCTACCTGGGTAGTGCCGACTGAACACCTGCCAGCTGGCGCTTCATTCAGTCGTTTCCCGTATCATCCAGTCAATATCGTCCACTCAGTTTCCTTACTTGCTTCATTCTTTCCATTACGCACACTGGGTGCATGCTATGTGTAACGTGTCATCCATACCAACGGCCAAACTGGCTTTCTCTTCCAAAAGTTGGGGATAGGATTTTACGTGTGTGTAAGATGTTCCCAGGTAGGAAACAGCGATCGAAGCACAGCTAGATTTTCAGTCTGTCGCTAGCGAACAATATTACGAAGCCAACGCAGAGGCAATTGCTTGACAAAAAGAAACTTATTGTTTGAGATGGGGAAGAAGCGCACTAGTGGAAGCTTCCCACGACAGCACTGTAAAAATCTTATCTGACAATTCGAACTCAATTTACAATTGTATCTAGAGAGACCGGTTACACAGTTTTCAGCGTACTGTGTTTTCACTTTCTTCCCACACCCCACCCGCATGTAGGCATATACGCACACACATAAACACCTATATGCCTTTGCTGTTCAGCAACATGAATGTGGCGTAATTACTTGATTAAGGGATCAACATATGCATTGATTAATAATTTATTTTTGGATGTGAAGTTTCTGTGAAATTACTCCCTTTTGATTTTGGCAGCGTTTTGATTTTAATATCCAGTCTAATTAGACTGTTGGCTATTTTTCTCAATGCCTCGCGCCTATTACGCTTAGGGTGATATCATGAAAGGCTGTTTCACACACACACACACACACACACACACACACACACACACACACACACACACACACACACACACACATACACACACACACACTCTCTCTCTCTCTCTACCTCTCGCTCTCTCTCTCACGCACGCATGCGTACACGCACGCACGCACACACACACACACACACACACACACACACACACACACACACACACACACACACACACACACACAGAGCACGCACGCACACACACACACACACACACACACACACACACACACAGAGGGGGGGAGGGGGGCGGGGCGGAGAGTGTT
>JADBJO010003437.1:202500-205000 GCA_016801955.1 Conus betulinus | reverse complement strand
TGAGATAACACAGGCTTGATCAACATAGACTGAAAGAACATAGACCCAGGGAACTTATTCACTTAGTTCTGCGCAACAAGATGTACCTACATTTGGCTAATGTCGGTTAAATATCTAGTATAAAAGTGTGTTTGTCATTGCTTGTTTGCTTTATGTAAATCATAGTAAAAGGCTCCGTCTTTATCTCGATATTAAGTCACTTAATAGATGCTCAATCTTATCTCGATACCATGAAACTTATATTTGTTACATTTTTTCATACAATAGCATGCGATACGTCTTTTGTGTGTGTAAATAATAATTTGTAAGTGAACAGAATGTCTAATGCCAAGATGTGTGAAATTCATTAATTGCTGAAAGTGTCAATCATCAATATACGGACATTGCCGCACAAAGACACAGTCGTGAAGTGGATAGCCGGGAACGTCCTATTACGATTGATTATTCTGCATAATGTCATCCTACTAGGGCATCTAGTTGCCAAAAATGCCAATGTTAAAGTTTATCATGGAAACACACACACACACACACACACACACACACACACACACACACACACACACATACACACACACACACACACACACACACACACACACACACACACACGACCGAAACTGTACTTCACACAGATCAGTTAAAAACTATCCAAAGGATGTTGATCAGATTGGGTACCACAATTCAGCAGGCTGGATATCGTCTTTTTGGTTTTCTTTAATCCTATTCATGATCAAAAGTCAAGATTTCAAAGGTAAAAAAAAAAAAAAGACTAGAACACATGAAAAGAATTGTTCAAGATCTGTGTCCAAGAAGACTTTATCGCGCCTGCGTGAGAATAAGAAAGGCCCTTGTTCTGTACGTATTCTAGGCTCTGAAGGCAGTCTGGGAACACACTGGAGTTAAAGCCAGACTGTCTGCTTGTTTCACTGTCTGGAAGTCTAGTACAAGTAGAGCCTTTACTTGTTTTTAATGAAAGGATTATGAAAAGCTGATTGCTGGCGAGATGGAGATCAAGCGAATTAAGTGCGCGTGGTCCACATGAGTCCCTTGGTTTTGCCCAGATCGCACATACATAAGGTAAACACTTTCCGGACAGGTCAGTATGTGGATAGAAAATGATGTATAAGTAAAGTGATAGAAGTGCACCTGCTTTGATTTCTCTTCCTCTTCGAATATAGTCTTTCTGTTCCCTTGTTCGTAATTTCTATAACTCTCACCGGTTACAATGTTAGAACAAAGATTCTCAAGTCTCATTTCAAGCAGTATTATCTTTTTTTTTAAACGATACTTCAAAGATCATGCAAAAATGCTCCAGGGGTGGCAGTTGGCCTACATGCCAGGGATTTCTGCCGAGAAACTGATGCAGTTTGATTTGCCTGAAAACATCAGCATGATACTTTTATCTGTGGAAATTTCTCTCTTTTTTTTCTACCGTGTGAACAGGGCATCAGTCACTTCAACTTGTATTCAGCAAATCGAATACGTTCTCTCCCCCCCCCCCCCCCCCTCTCTCTCTCTTTTTGTGTAAGATCCCACATATGATTAATGGTGATCCGTTCTTTAAATTCTTTTGTGACTGCCTGAAGGATGTTGCTGGCTGTGTTTCATTTCATGGTTGTGTTGTTCATTAGAGTAATTTTCAATCAGTGACATGCATTTTTCGTCTTTTTTTGTTCACTTACTTTCTTTCTTTCTTTACTTACTTATTCTCTTTCTTTCTGTCTGTCTGTCTTTTTCTCTTCTTCTTTCTTTTCAAATTCTCAAGTACTTCCAATTCTTCCAAGGATGTCAGTATTATCATTAGCGTCAATCAAGGCTGGAACACGAGCTCTAATCTAAATGCGTCTCCTCGTACTTGGCTAAGGTTCAGATAAAGACGAGGACGGTTTAAACATCGTGATGCCATTTTACTCGGAAAATGAAACAGAATGAGGCATCAGACCAGGCTTATCACAGAATGATGTAACACACAGTCTTTTACGTTGATACGACATCTTTTAATATAAAGAAAAGTACGTAGAGACAAACTGACGAAAACAAATCCTCCACATATTTATGTTGTATCGAGTGTAACTTGACAATACGTAGCGACTGTCATCATAGTGTAGTTTATATTTGGGATGCAGATCCATAAAACATGGGCGCACAGACACAGTGACACACAGAGCTGACACTGGAAGCTAAACAAGTAACACGCTAACACATGACTAAAACAGACAGAGATTTTCATGTGGAACAAACAAGTATAAGCGCAGGTAAAAAGCAGAGAAATTGTAATGTCATTTCTGCCACTGTTGCCTCGTCACACCATCGAAATTAACCGGCTAGTACGTGACTGTATACATAAGGTCCATGTACATAATGTAATCAATGACATTGACAGAAATAAGAGGCGCGGGGTTGGGGGGGGGGGGGGGGGGGGGGGGGGGGGGGGGGGGACTAAAGCATGTTTTTTTCTCTTGTTTTAAAGGTTCCAGAATATGATACACACAGTACACCG
>JADBJO010003437.1:187500-197500 GCA_016801955.1 Conus betulinus | reverse complement strand
TCATGTCAGTTTATATGTTTGCATGATATCTTTTCAATTCTGATCAGTCGTACTGGTAGGTGTGTTGATACGCTCCCTTTGCTGTTCTCTGTGATTCATAAGTAAGCGCCATGCTCAGAGTAAGTGGTCCGGGTATGGCACTGTATGTACTTGTCCTTTATGATTATCATTTTTTTTAATCATCACTATTGCCGTCAGAACAGCCAAAATTCAGCATAAAATGAAGAGCGAAGCCAGAATGTCTAGATATGGCACTGTATATACTTGTCCCTTATGATTATCATTTTTTTTTTAAATCACCATTGCCGTCAGAACAGCCAAAATTCAGTATAAAATGAAGAGAGCGAAGTCAGAATGTCTGGTTATGGCACTGTATATACTTGTCCCTTATGATAATCATTTTTTTATCACCATTGCCGTTAAAACAGCCAAAATTCGGTACAAAATGAAGGCGAAGTCAGCATATGTGTTCTGTTTTTGTGTCTGTTTTTGGATCCAGTCATCCTTTGCAACGGTCTTTTTCTTTTTCTTTTTTTTTACAGAAGGCGATTTGCCGCCATTGTTTTCGCAAACATTAAAAGAAAATTAAAAAGTCTTACACGACCAGCTAGATGAATACCTTCAAACACAAATCAACCACTATTTTTCTTTCCTAATTGGCAGTATGAGCCACATAGACATTTCAAGTAAAAGACAGATGAAAAGATGAGGCAATTTCATTTTTGTAGAAAACGTTTGGCTACATGTTCAGGGTTAATAACATCTACATTAGAAATGCATTCAGTTCAACGATAATTGTCTCTAATGCGTAATGAAACACTGAATAGAAATCTGCAAACCAAAGCGGCAAACATGCAACAGGTAAGGTAATGTTTGCTTACTGCCCAGCCGACCGTAAAGGCCCATGTCAGGGCTGTCACCGCGTTGAAGTCAACTCAATGGAAAAAATCGAGAAAAAAATCATCCATCTCTTTGAAATACACTTTCTGAAAACCCACCAGAAACTTCGTTAAAAAAATCTTTCTCTCGTAAAATCTTAGATTGAAGAAAAAATATTGATCTCTTTTAGAAATTCAAAGATCACATGGTGTGGGGACATCTCTGAACAAGGTTTCATTGAGTCTGCTGTAAAGAGCAACAATAAAAATGGAAAGAAAACTATGGAAGAAGAAGAAGAACGGACTGAATCCTACCTGTGTTTGGGGATGGCCATAGTAAACACAGGAGACAAGTTTTGGAGAACCACACATCCCCCAGTAAGACAGATCAACGTCACCAGACGTTTCTGGTACGTCCCAAACTCCCCCACCTCGTGCAGAACATCGTCAAACGTCATCATGAGGGCCAGCCACAGTTCCCGTGACACAACACCACACTGCACAGTTGGTCACATGTGTAGCTTGGTCTCGTTATCAAAAACCGATGAACGTCTTATAAAATCCACCGTTAACTGTTATCGAAGAGTACTCAATAGTGCAGTGTGGATGAGTTCTTCTCGAAGGTTGTCGTGTGGAGGATTCCAGTCATACTTCTTGCGGTATTCTTGTAATGTACACACTGTGACCCGTTTTTTTTTTTCAGTCCTCTTTGACACTGTTGATATCGCGGATGTTCCCGACGATGTAAACTAACCACCCTGGATGGAAAAAAAATGATGATAACTTAAACTGAGGCCCTTCCATTTCTCACTTGTTATCTCTGTCCATTTCCTTCTTTTTTGTCTTGCCTGGAGACCGTATGTCAGTGTGAATGGAGATGATTTATAACAGCTCGTGGCTTAGATCACACAGCGTGTCTCTGACGTTGTGGCTGGTTCACTGGAGACTGATTGCCAAACACGCGTGGTGTGATTTGGTGACACGCCGGGGCGAGCTCACGCTATCTGCTGCTCGTACTGTTTACAACATAGTTTTATAATGTCACTGAGTCCGACAAGAGAGAGTTAACAACCCCTTCCCCCTCCCCCACCCCCACCCCCCCAATACCATTGCATTAACAATCGCTAGTATACATGTACTAACAAAGAGAACAGGACAGGTACCATTATGTTGATGTTATTGTGTTGTTGTTGTACAGTTTATGCATATTTTAAAACCTGTGCAATGATCTTTGTGTCGATTACAAATATCTGGTACGTTGGGGTGCAACTTCATGTGTGTATGTTTGTGTGGAACAGTTGTCGACTGTCACTTCTGTGGTGTTTAAATTGTCCACGGTATATGTATACAAGTTCATGTCAGTTTATATGTTTGCATGATATCTTTCAATTCTGATCAGTCGTACTGGTAGGTGTGTTGATACGCTCCCTTTGCTGTTCTCTGTGATTCATAAGTAAGCGCCATGCTCAGAGTAAGTGGTCCGGGGTATGGCACTGTATGTACTTGTCCTTTATGATTATCATTTTTTGTAATCACTATTGCCGTCAGAACAGCCAAAATTCAGCATAAAATGAAGAGCGAAGCCAGAATGTCTAGATATGGCACTGTATATACTGTCCCTTATGATGGTCATTTAAAAAAAAAAAAAATCACCATTGCCGTCAGAACAGCCAAAATTCAGTATAAAAACGAAGAGCGAAGTCAGAATGTCTAGTTATGGCACTGTATATACTTGTCCCTTATGATAATCATTTTTTTAATCACCATTGCCGTTAAAAACAGCCAAAATTCGGTATAAAATGAAGAGCGAAAAGTCAGCATATGTGTTCTGTTTTTGTGTCTGTTTTTGGATCCAGTCATTCTTTGCAACTGTCTTTTTCTTTTTCTTTTTTTTCACAGAAGGGGATTTGCCGCCATTGTTTTCGCAAACATTAAAAGAAAATTAAAAAGTATTACATGACCAGCTAGATGAATACCTTCAAACACAAATCAACTACTATTTTTCTTTCCTATTTGGCAGTATGAACCACATAGACATTTCAAGTAAAAGACAGATGAAAAGATGAGGCAATTTTGACAATTTAGCGCGCGCGCGCGCACACACACACACACACACACACACACACACACACACACACACACACACACACACACACACACACACACACACACACACACACACACACACCCACACTTTTAGCACTCCAAGTTGTTTTCTTGTTGGAGGTTGTGGTGGAGGTGAGGTTTTTGTTCGTTTGGTTTGCTGTTTTTGTTTGTGTAATCATGTGTTGATGCATACGTTGTAGTGTTTGTTCCTAGTTTAATGGAATGGTTACAGTGAGTATGAAAAAAAAATGGCTAACAGCCAATGCATCTACAGTTGTAAAATGAAGATTCATTCATATCCTTTCAGGAGTGTGTACATACGGAATTGGTCGCTTATGCATAAGTTTTTTTGCTTTGATACCGTGCCTTTAACATGTAACTACCATTGTTAATATGTTTGAGAGAGAGTGTGTGTGTGTGTGTGGGGGGGGGGGGAGGGGGGGGTGGGGAGGGAGGGGGGAGGGGGGAGGGAGAGAGGGTGGGGGGGGGGCGGAGGGGGGGAGAGTGAGAGGGGAGAGTGGGGAGGGGGAGAGAGGGAGGGGAGAGAGAGAGAGAGAGAGAGAGAGAGAGAGAGAGAGAGAGAGAGAGAGAGAGAGAGAGAGAGAGAGAAGAGTGTGTGTGTGTGTGTGTGTGTGTGTGTGTGTGTGTGTGTGTGTGTGTGTGTGTGTGTGTGTGTGTGTGTGTGTGCAACACAAAATGAAGCCAGCAGATAACAGATTCTTCATCTCTCTCGTTACTGGGGGGAAAATGAAATGAAAATGAAGAAAAATAATTAAGTCTTTTGTTTAATGTATGTTGTTTTCTTTGTACAAGCAACACATTGTCAGAGTGAGTGTGCCAGTTCACCACACATTAGAACACTAAGAAACCCAGACACTTTGTATCAAACGTTAAAACATTAGAATCTGCAAAATATGTCCATTTGTAAACGAACAAACAGACTATGCATGGTGTGTAAGGGACTGGTTGAAGAGAAGAGAAAAAAAAAAAAAAAAAAAAAAAAAAAACTAGTAGTTGAAATTTTTTTTTTGTTTTTGTTTTTGCAAATGAAGAGGACAGTGTGAAGCACCAAAAAAATGAGAGGTGGATTTTGGCCTCAGGAGAAAAACAAAAACAAAACAAAACAAAACAAAACAAAAAAAAAAAAAAACGAAAATTACCGCTTTAGGTGCTCCATTGATCCGATAACTGATGCCACGAAAAAAAAAAAAAATCCATTCATCTTTCTTTCTTAGCTGTCCACCTTCAACCAGTTGAAGATTCTGACATTGGCATTGTCTGTCTGTCTGTCTGACTGACTGTCTATCTCTCCCTCCTCCCTCCCTTCTCTCTCTCTCTCTCTCTCTCTCTCTTGACGTGACGTGAGCAGAAGGGCACCTACGGATTGATCTGTGTCAAATTTCACGAGTTTCATCGCAAACATGCCAGTTTCTGGACTCCCAGTGGCTGTGGAGAAGACCCAGAACGCCTTGGTGACGGACAATGACGTCACAATCTGGAAAGTTGCAAAAGAAGGTGAAAACACTGTGGTTGTCTTGCGCCTCAAGCCCGCCGCTTTCTAGATGTCAAGAAACATGGCGGAACCTGTCTTGAACCGCAACACACAAGTTCAGTATTACAGGAAGAAAAACCTCCCAGCCAGATCCGTCGAGACCAACAGAGAGCCCGACGGCAGCAAGAGAGAGGCCGGCAAATGGTCAGTGTGAAGAAGCCACTGCAACCTCTGTGAGTACTCCATCTCCGACTGACGTGCGTCTTGAAAAGGTGTGTGTACATGACACAGAAGTGGAACACACTGTGGCTACACACTCGTGTCAGATGGATGACCAAGTAAGACTGGAGACTGATGTTTTGAGTGTGCACCATGGCACTGAAACTACATGTGAATACATCCACCGCTCTGTCCTCTCTCCACCACCTGACACTGACATCGAAGCAATTTTTGAGAACCTAGTGGCAGGATTCAGTGCTAGTGTTGTTAAAAGTTACGTTGCCACCCTGACGGATAAATGTGTGCGAAGCTGACTAAGAGACAAGGACAGAAACAAGTTATTTAGAAAATTGTCCTTGGTCGCTCAAATGATTCGGATATACTGATCTGTGAATCGGATGATCTGGTGCTAGAGTTTCCGTGTGTACGCCGGATGACAGTGACTGTTCTTTTTGGTTTTGTCAACAAAAACGACAGACACATGCTGACAGAAGAACGAACAAAACTGGCCAGTCTCCGCCGAGGAAAAGTGTCGGCAGAACACAACATGCTGACATCCAGGCACGTGCTGCATGGACGCTGGAGACGCTACACGGCCTGATCCTGTTCTACCTGGGATGACAGCCTTGTGCCCAAGAATCACGCCGCAGACGGAATCATCGTGACCAGTGCCTTACCAGTGGCATGACATATGTCAGAACTGTGGAAAAAGACAACTTTGTCATGGTTTCTTTGTCGAACTAACATGCATCACGTTGAATTTTACCATAGTCAATCCAATCACATCGCTAATGAAGTTATACTGCTTTAAAGCAATAAATCATGTTGTTCTCTCTCTCTCTCTCTCTCTCTCTCTCTCTCTCTCTCTCTCTCTCTCTCTCTCTCTCTCTCTCTCTCTCTCTCCAGGAATTTGGTCGCTATTTCATGCATTACGTGGTGGGGGAAATTGTGGGGGCCTTAACTTCTTCAAGCAGAAGTAGTGGAGCGAATTTTGTCACCATTGGACGCTTTAAAATTGTCAGTTATGGCAATATCTTTCAGTTGATAGAAATTGAATTTGGAACATTTTTAACTCTCTTGCTGTTCTTTAACAGTACTTAGAGTTCATTATGACAGGATCGTGGCCACTGCCAGCGTCAGCTCTTGGAAATGTCCTTGTTCAGTCTTTTTAAAGTCAGAATTGTTCCCGTTTTTTTTCAAGACCAGTCTATCTAGCTATGCTACTGTCTGTTCTGGGAAGTAATGTCTGTCGTCTGTAATTTTTTTTTTGCCCACCAAGAGTATTTACATGAACCAAGTCATTGTCATAGATGGGCGTGTTTTGTTTTGTCTTGTGATTCGTTTGTTCGTTTTTTGGCGGATAGAGTGCTTACACTCTTTACCATTTGTTTAGATTTCCACCTGCAGCCGCCTCACTTTGCAGCTAACCATCGAACATAGCATGGTCTGCCGTTCAGATCATCAGCTCAGACAGTGCACACTGTAACACTCGTCTTTGAGGACTATATAAAGGTTAATCTACTGACAAAAACGTATTTATTCATTTACACGATCATGGCTAGTAGAACAATGTCTTTCCTCATCCATGTTTTTATGCTCGGTCAAGTATGAATGTGTACGCTGTTCAACCTCTGTATGTATGTACCATGTGCTTCAGACTTGTGTTAGTAATGTTTGAACACGATTTAGCAATGCGCCTAAATATTCTTCTAAGTACATTTTTTATTAGTTAAACAAAAAAAAAAATCATGCACATGAAATAAACTCCCCTTTTGGAAACATGCATCACACGTTTGATTTCAAAATTCCTTGAGCAAAAAAAAAAAAAAAAAAAAAAAAGATAGAGAGAGAGAGACTAATCACAACCTATTTTCACTCTTTACACACCGAAATCCTTTTCTGAAAAAAAGAGAATCTTTTAAATGTGTGAATTAAAACCACGTATCGCTGTCTTTGCTATCAATATTGAATGCAATACATACAGATTTTCAAACTTACATACCAGATTTGTTTGAGCTGTGTCCTTTTCTGTTGTTGTAAAATAATCAGTGGTCTTTGAATTTTAAGTCTCGTGTTTGCATTCTCCTGTTCAGTGTGTAGGTAGGTTAAAATAGTATGATGGATTCAAGGACTGCATATCAAATAGTGACGAAGAAAAGTGCCCATCAAAGTCCTCTACAGTTCCTAGTATAAGCCCCCCCCCCCCCCCCCCCCCCCCCTCCAGCTGTTGTCAACTTCAACAACCTTGGAGGGTTTACTATAACCGCTTTACCACAAAACGACACACAATGTCCAGACACTCATTTTCAGTGTCATGATGATGGCTATTGTCTCCCTATCTATGTCAGGTGTAATGACATGAATGACTGTCCGGATCATGAGGACGAAGCTCGCTGTGAATATTACAAGACATGTCCAGGATTTTATCGATGTCGTAACATTTCCTAAACACTTTGTGTGCACGTGAATCACCTGTGTGATGGTCTGCCGCAATGTCCACTACATGATGATGAGCTCATGTGTAACATGCCTTGCCCTGAGTCGTGTGTTTGCTATGGTTTGGCCTTTCTTCTGTAACAGACCCTTTCTCATCAGCTCTTTCCCACAACTACGTTACCTTGAAGCTTCTGGCAGTAGAATAGTTATGAGTGACGTTGCTCATAACATCATGCTGATCCATCTGGGCGTACAGGCCTGTGGACTGACGAAGATGACTAAAGTAACTTTACCCAATTTTCACAGTATGGATTTAAGCGAAACTCTACTCCATTTTGTCAACTTCAGCAACTTTGCAGGAATGCCTAAAATACGGAGATTAAATGTGGCGAATAATTCTTTGTCTGGTGGC
The DNA here is from genome assembly GCA_016801955.1 of Conus betulinus. NCBI lineage: Eukaryota > Metazoa > Mollusca > Gastropoda > Neogastropoda > Conidae > Conus > Conus betulinus. The sequence continues at coordinate 189,957 of JADBJO010003437.1, read as the reverse complement.
ATTCTTTATGCCCCAAACCCAATACGTACATGCACCACTAGAGATCTTCAATATTTCCAATGCACAGGTAGATTTTATTAACATGAGCACCTTGTCAGTTTTTATGCCAAATTTACAAGTGCTAGATTTGTCATGGAGTAAGATAAAGAGTCTGCAGGACCAAGGCTTGTTTCATACTATTTGGTTTTTTGATGTACAGGGCTGTCCTATCAATGATTTTACTCCGGACTTCATGAAACACATGACAAATCTTATGCAAGTTTTTGCAGACAACTTTAAGTTGTGTTGCTCTGTTGTTTTGACAGAAAATTTCCGAGGCGAATGTGTGGCCCCATCCGAGGAAATCTCTTCATGTGATGACCTACTGAAATCCGATGCTTACCGTATTGTTCTTGTGATATTTGCCGTGCTTGCTGTTCTGGGAAACATTGGAAGTTTTGTCTATCGTATCTATTTTTTTTTTTTTTATCACAGAACATCCAAACTGGTTTTGTAGTATTTATTCTTCATCTATGTGCTTCTGATTTTTTGATGTGAGTGTACTTAATTTTCATTGGTACTGCAGACTGGATTTATTGTGGTCGTTACATTTTGAATGAAAATAGTTGGAGAAAAAGTTCAGCCTGTAGCATTGCAGCGTTTCTCATCCTTTTTATCTTCAGAGGTATCAGCATTCCTAATTTGTTTGATCACTTTGGACCGCTTCCTTGTGTTGCGTTTTCCTTTCAGTAATATCCGATTTAGTCCCAAATCAGCACATGTTGCCTGCTTCATCGTCTGGGCACTGGGGTCAACACACTGGCAATGGTGCCTCTGCTCCCTATGACCTCACACTGGGGGACTATTTCCGCCAGACAGGAATTTGTGTTCCATTGCCTGTTACTAGAGCTGACTTTCCTGGTCACACCTACTCGTTCAGCATCATGGTCGTCTGCAATCTCTATTCCTCTTTCTTACGATTGGTGTGGGTCAGTTCCTTGTTTATTGGTCGGTGAGGAGTAGCACTTTGTCTAATCAGCAAATGAAGACCCAAGACATTGGCACCCAGTCTAAGGAAGCAACTCTTGCAATACGTCTTCTCTCTGTTGCCATGTCTGATTTTCTGTGCCGGTTTCCTATTGTCTGTGTGGGGTCCTGGCTTCCAGTGGTGTCGCCATTCCAGGGGAAGTCAACATCGGAATGGCCATTTTTGTGCTGCCTCTCAACTCGGCACTCAACCCGTTCCTCTACACTTTAAACATACTGGAAAAACGGCGCAAAGCACAAGAACTTCGATTTCAGAAGCTGTTACTCGCACAGCAAAAGAGGTAAAAACTTCATACATAAAAACACAGACAAAAGTAAAAATGAATATACAAAGCACGTATCGTCCGTCGATTGCTTACCTTTTCTGGTTTACTGTTCTGCTTTTTGTAGATTTCTTCTTTGAGTCATACTGATTGGGCTGAGACCCCTTTTGACTGTGGGAAAGGTTTCTTGGGACACACACACACACACACACACACACACACACACACACACACACACACACACACACGCACGCACGCACGCACGCACGCACGCACGCGCGCGCGCGCGCGCGCACGCACGCACGCACGCACGATTGCGCTCAGAGCTCTGGTACAGCTGCGTGTAAGCTGCTCGAGGGCCAGGTATCTGTAGTCCCCAACTATCACCTCTTACCGGTGTAACGAACCATTTTAACACCCCTCCACTTTTAACTCCCCAGGACTTAGAATTAGCACTTGCCCATTTTAACTCAACAGGAGTTAAAACAAACCACGCCAAAATGACCCCCCCCCCCCCCCCCCCCTCCCCTGTTTTAGATTAACTCCCACACCCCAAAACCATTCAGTTTTATGTGTTAGTCACGATATGAGAAATAAACATTTAATATACACCCCTCCCTCCCTCCCCCTCTTTCTCTGTATGCCTGTCTGTCTGTCTGTCTCCCCCCTCTCCCCCCCCCCCCCCCCCTGCAAACACACACTTTTTTCAGTCTCTCTCGCTCACTCTCTCACTATCCTTGCTTGTCTGTCCGTCTCTCTTAATCTCTCTCCCTGTCTCTTTGCTTGTCTCTCTGTCTACCTGTCTATTTGTTCATCTATCTCAGTGTCTCTGTCTCTAGTGTCTCCCTCCCCCCCTCTCTCTCTGTTTTTCTTTCTTCTTTTACTCCCCCTTCTCTCTCTCACTTTCTCTCTCTCTCTCTCTCCCCTCCCCCCCCTCTCCTTCGCTCTCTCTCTCTCTCTCTCTCTCTCTCTCTCTCTCTCTCTCTCTCTCTCTCATCTCTCTCTCTCTCTCTGTCATGCTTCTAGTCAGCTTTGTTACTATTATTAGTGTTTATCAAAGACAGATTGGATTGATAGTCTTTTCTGTTAGCCTAAGATCTTTATCCTTGTCAAGTAAAGTTTCAAGTGTTATGTGTCAAGTGTCTCTCTGCAGTGCGTGTGTGTGTGT
>JADBJO010003437.1:162500-182500 GCA_016801955.1 Conus betulinus | reverse complement strand
AGAATGGTGTCGTTTTTCCATTGAGTGTCTCTTCATGTCTGTTTTGTTGTTGTTGTTGACACAGAATACCAGCAGGACCAGCAAGCCATGGCTGTTTCGCTGCGTGAAGAGCTCATTATGCTTGCTAACTGGATCCTTCTTACCTGCTGATGAGAAGCACTACCATAAAAATCCATAACTTTCCAAAATCGAATAGATCCTCCAGCATTCACGAAAAATATCTCAAACAAGTAATAGCACCCCAGTGGAAGGGGGGGGGGGGGGGGGGGGGGGGGGGGGGGTGGATATTTAAATGAAAACGGCGGAGAGAGAAAACTGTGTCAAAATCAAAAAGATGGGGATGTAAAAGACATTGAGTGTGTATTTGTTGGGGGTGGGCGGTAACTAGGGATGAAAATCCATGAGGATTAAAACTTGCCATTCCAGGTACAATTTTTCTGGAAATGTAAAAGACATGCGCATGGAGGCCATAAGTATGAGTGAAAATTAACAAGGTTAATTCATCTATTCATCTATTTGCGTTTTCATTTTTCTTTCTAGTGACATCGAGAACATTAGGGCTAGATTTTAACATTGTTTTTGATCGTGCAGAAAAAAAAAAAATGCAACTCCACCCGATTCGCTAGGCTTTTTTTTAAATGTTAGAATTTTCAGAAGAGCAAATCGGTATGAGGGTCTCTCTCTTCATTGCAGAATGTGCAGTTCGTCGTATTTGCCAGGCCCATGGCATTTAAAACAATATTTGTGCCAATAATTCTGTGAATAATTTTATTTGAAAGCCATTTCAATTTTACATCTTTAATTTTGTGGATATGGGTAAATACCTTATTCCAAGAAACTTCAGAATTAAGTTTTTGTAGCCATTGAGAGCTACAGATTGGCTTACGCTCATCTTTTGTAAAAATTTCATATTATCTCAGAGTGTCTCTAATGGTTGCCACAGCTCCTCCAAAAGTGGTTGGCCATAATCATATTTACTGTGCAAAAACGGCTGATACAAGCTGGTCCTATTGACCATTGACTTTTGAGCAAATCTAAGCATCCAGAGCAGTTACTGGGGTTCCCTTCAGTACTCATCATCTCAGTAATCGCAGGTCTTTTGCTTTATATGATATTGTCTGCCTTGGATAATCGTTGACGTTTGCATCATCACAGATTAACTCAATCTTTGAACATTGCATGTCTGCATAACAAAAGAGACAGAAAAGTGTAAAGAGCAAGAATTCAAATACTCGATTATCCTTGGTGAATACTGAATATAAATTATCTAAGAAGCATCTAAGCGTCTCAACAAACTGGCCTCTTTGGCATTCTCCTTTTGCTCTAGGATCATATTGATGGTATACAGGAAAGGGTTAATGACGGAGTTTACAGGAAGAACGAAGATAGCCATGGCTACGTTTGCTTCCCCTGAGATTGGCACACCGTGACTGGCCAGTAAGCCCAGAATCCCGATGGGAAACCAGCAAAGAAAGTCAGAGACAGCAATGGTGATCAAACGGCGGGCAATATTCAGGTCCTTAGACTGCCGCCTTGTGTTAGATGCTGTCATGATGTTAGCCCTGATGGTTAAGTAGATCAGACCTTGACCAATAGCAATCAGCATGAACAGGACGAAGTTGAGGACGATCATGATCCCAAAAGCAAATTCATCCCCCTGGAACTTTTTCCTGGTGATGGGCAGTGGGATGCAGATGCCAACTTGGTTGTAGAACTCATGGAAGGGAGAGTGAGGAAACAGAGGCACTAAGGCCAGAAGGAGACTGACTGACCACACTGCCATGCTCACCAACATTGCAGCTTTGCGATGGAAGCGCAGCTGACTAAAAGGAAAGCGCAACACCAAAAAAAACGATCAATAGTGATAAGACAGATCATGAAGACGGAGACTTGCGATGACAGAAGAGAGGAGAAAACCAGCAGCCATGCACGAAGCACTGTGTCTCCAGCGCGTGTCTTCCCACAGGTAAGAGCCCAAGTACTTACGATCCGCCACTCCGATGATGGACAAATACACTCCCATTAAGAAATCTGCAATGCAGAGACTAGTAACAAAAACATGAAACCCAGATCGTTCTTTGCGCCCTCGAATCAAACGGAACAGAAAAGTGGCTAGGTTACCAGTTAAGGCCATCACAGCTGACAGAGACAGGATCACACGGTAAGTGTTAGAATGCAGGAGGGCTTCACACGACGACACTTCGTCAAACGGAGCGTAGCAGTCATTAAGATTGAATCCTTGTGGAAGCGTGGCTTTGCAACAAACTTTAAAATTATCAGCATACACAGTGTGCAGATGAATCAGAGCGCTTAGCATTTCTCTGGAAATTGAGACAGCTGGCAGCCTTTCATATCAAGCACTTGCAAGTTTTTGAATGCATTGAAACTAGCTGTACCAATTTTGATTAACTTTGCATCCTGACAAATTGAAGACTTTCAAATGAACTAATTGGCATAGGTGATCTGTGTGTAAGTCTGGAAGTTCAATAAATGACAGGTCAAGGTGCTGCAGAGATGTTATTGTAATGTTGCTTTGACTGCTCTGGAACGAAAATGGTGAAGGGTTTCCTGAAAGAAACAACACTTTCAGACAAGGGAATTGCTTTAATTGATTTATCTTGAAAGTCTGTATGAAGTTATTGCTCAAATCGAGGCTTTTCAGATTGTTGAAGGCAACGTTGTCAAGCCCAGACAGACTGCAGTTAGACAGACCAAGATGGATCAACAACAGCTGATGTGCAAACTGTTTCAGGGTCATGCCACTGTCACTGACGTCTACATAACGCAGATTAGAAAACGAACGAAGTGAAACTTTTAGTCTGCATATGAAGGCCAGTCCCCAGCACTGACACTGCTGTGGACAAGTCACATCACACCACAGTTCATCATCACGCTGTGGACACTGGACCATGCCATCACACACGTGACTAGGATGGAGGCAGACAGAAGAACTGCGACATCGGTAAAACCCTGGACACAAGTCATCCAGGTCGCAGCCCTGTTCATCCTCCCGTCCAGGACAGTCATCGATTCCATTACAGCGCACGTAGACAGGAAGGCAGAATTTGTCACTGAGACACCAGAAATGTGTGTGTGGACAGGGCTGACCATCGAGAGACTCCACCTTGTGCATCCCTTTTCCGTCCAGAGTGACCATGAAAGGGGGAGGGGGCTGCATGACGGGCAGAACGGCTTCCATTGAGGGGTTCAGCTGACTGTCATCACACTGCATCTCGTCATCACCGTTGAAGCAATGGTACACTCCGTCACATAGCTCTGTCTGATAGTAACACTACAGAAAGAAACAATCAACAGACGGCAGCAGCTGTCATATGGACCGTTTGATGTATAGCAAAACACGAATCTGTGATACGTTTTGCAAAGCAGCGTTACAGGGTAAGAATCATTACAAAGTTCTAGTATATACAGAGATACAACATAATACTGAACAAAACTTCGTATTCATCAATTTTGGAACAAATATATTAAGCTGAAAAAAGATGGAACTCATCCTTTTTCATGTAACATACGTATGCGTGTGTGTATCGTGTGTATGTTCTGGAAGCCATTTTTTTAAATTGACGCAACCTGTTTTGTTCATTATCTACAGGACTGTGGAACTTTGGAACGTAAATGTTAATTTATCTATGTGAGTCGTCATCTTCGTCGTAGTCATCGTCGTCCTTCTTGTTGTTATAGTTATTGCTGTGTTTGTTGTTATTGTTGTTGTCGTCGTCGTCGTCGTCGTCGTTGCTGTTGTTGTTTTTTAAGATAAGATACAAGATGCATGTGTATTCAAGCATTGTTTCGTCACATTAATGGCAAATATTCCACGATTATTTGTTTTAGTCCCCAAGCCTTTTTTTTTAATTTTCATTTTTAATGTCGCATTTCACCATGGTCTCGAGAAACATTGGGTAATATCACTATCTAGTCGGCCATGAAGTAGTTATCGTCGCCAGAATCGAACACAATAATGTCTGAGTGGAACACAACCAGTGTGAGGTGTTTGTGTCAGCTGTTAACCTGTTTGAAAAGAAGAGGAAGTGTAAAGCAGAATCTCAACGAATGATTGCTGGCATTGCATGCCACTGTTTTACTGCGACTGAAATGTTGTCGTGTTTCCTAACGTTATTTTAGCTACATTGGGCCCTTAGTTCATCTCTCTCTCCTCTCTCTCTCTCTCTCTCTCTCTCTCTCTCTCTCTCTCTCTCCTCTCTCTCTCTCTCTCTCTCTCTCTCTCTCTCTGTCTGTCTGTCTGTCTGTCTGTCTCTCTCTCTGTGCGTGTGTGTGTGTATGTGTGTGTGTGTGTGTGTGTGTGTGTGTGTGTGTGTGTGTGTGCGTGCGTGCGTGCGTGCGTGCGTGCGTGCGTGGCGTGCGTGCGTGCGTGCGTGCGTGCGTGCGTGCGTGCGTGTGTGTGTGTGTGTGTGTGTGTGTTGTGTGTGTACGTGAGTCTGCCAGTCGGTTGGTCGGTCTCTTTTAGCCTCTAAGTCTGTGGGGAAGGGGAGTTACGAGGGAACAGGGGAGTTGTGGGCGGGGGAGGGGGGGGGTGCAAGTGCGGAGGGTGAAGGGCAAGTAGGGTATGGTTAAAAAAAAACAACAAAAAACGGGGCGACAGGTGATGGCTTAAAGTCTTTGAAGCAAGAGCAAAGTGTGTGTGTGTGTGTGTGTGTGTGTGTGTGTGTGTGTGTGTGTGTGTGTGTGCGTGCGCGCGCGCCTGCGTGCGTGCGTGCGCGCGCGCGTTGTATGTGTATGTCTCTCAAAATTTAGAAATAAGGATACTGATTGAGATCTTTCTTGTTTTTGTAATCGATTCAGATGCCATTTGGGGGCTTTATTATTATTTTTTTTTTAATGCTGCCAAGTTTTGGCACGACACGACCAGATGATTGCTTCTAAGTGATTCAGTTTTAGAATTCGAGAGGTTCTTGTGGTACAAGCCCAAGACGATTGCCATACTGTACTGCAATGCATGTGTGAAGCTTTCGGGCCTGTTTCTCCGGCGTTTTCAAATGCAGAGTCCCAAAACTCTGGTTTTCAAATTCAAAAGCTTGAGACAGATCTGAGATTTTAACAAGAAGGATACAAAGAGGGAGGGGGGGGGGGTGGTGGTGGATAAAAAAAGATAGAACGTTCTGGGATTGTGATGTTTCATTCGCGGCATCGGACACGCTAAAAATGATGGCTGGTATTCTATGTTGGTACCGTGAGAGGACTGTCACCATTGCTGAAGTACCAGCCTCACTGAAGAGGTCTCATCTAGGACACGAAAGTCGACTCTGAGCCGACATGAGCTAATGGTTCTGTACAAAATACGGAACTCATTGAGGCTGTCTATGCCAATGTTGTCTTCTGTACAAAATACGGAACTCATTGAGGCTGTCTAGGTGCCAATGCTGTCTTCTGTACAAAATACGGAACTCATTAAGGCTGTCTAGATGCCAGTGCTGTCTTCTGTACAAAATACGAAACTCATTGAGGCTGTCTAGACGCCAATGCTGTCTTCTGTACAAAATACGGAACTCACTGAGGCTGTCTAGATGCCAATGCTGTCTTCTGTACAAAATACGGAACTCATTAAGGCTGTCTAGATGCCAATGCTGTCAATGAAAGATTTAATATTTTCATCTCATCGTCTCTTTTCGTCCAGTCCCCCCCCCCCCCCCCCCCCCCCCCCCCCCCCCCGCCCCCTCCATGTTTCAAGCTCGCCCCCTTGAATCAATTTCGTAGTAACTGAGATTTATCCACCTGCATTTGTTTTCCCCGATACATGTTTACTCCCGTTGTTCGTTCACTTGTCGTCGTAGGGCCAGGTAGATCAAGGCTTGTTACTTTAATGGTTGTCGTGTTTACTTGGCGGTTAAGGGCTTCAGCTTTTGTTTCCGTGTTTTGACATCCACCTCCGCTAACTGACTGACACTTACCTTGCTCAAACTGGCTGTTACCTTTTGCCGTGTTCTCTGCTGAGTTCATGCTACTCCCTCTTCACACGTTTCCGATGTTCAAGATGAGCTGAACACTTGTTCTTTCATTTTGATTATTGAAGACTGACTTTTGGTAGCTTATTACTTTATATCGTTCTTCTCCATTCCTCGTCTCTGTTGAGACATGTTCTATACGGCCTAATTCTATCCATTGCATTTGATACACAAAAAAGTTAAAAGAATAATATCTCAAACAAAAAAATAACGTTTTCAAAAAAAATATATCTACCTGTTTCAAGTTGCCACAGGGCGACATGGTCAAAGAGCAGGCCGGGAAGTGACAGAAGTCCTCATCACTGTTATCCTGACAGTCCTGCCGGTGGTCGCACACCATGCTGTAAGGCACTCGCTGTGTCACTGTGCCACACAGAAAAACGACGGAGGCAGTGACCTCAGCTTCCAAACCTTACAAGTGGACGATGACGGGATGTCCCAAGACTCTCTGGGTGAATTGTAGCTCCAGTCCTGGTCGGAGAAAACACACACTGCCCGGACATCGCAGGCGAGGAAGGCGTGAGTGTAGTGACCGTGGGGGCACATCACAGTGTCCCGACTGAAAGAGGAATTTTCAAGAAGAGCGAGGTGAATGTGTCGCCCCGATTCTTTTGTGTGAGGCGCAGTACCCAGGCTGTACTCGCACATGCTGTACAGATGTTCTATTTGCAGTACGCATGGGATAAAGAAAAGGTAGTCCACAAAACCACTGTAAAATCCACAGATTGGGCGATTGAACTGACGTTGATGGGAGACGTGATAGGCTGCAATCCCGTTTTCCCAGATCGGAACAAATGTATACCTGAAGCATCCATATATATATATATATATATATATATATATATATATATATATATATATATATATATATATATATATATATATATGGAGAGAGAAAGAGGGGGGAGGGGAGAGATTGAGAGATAGAGAGACGCAGAGACACAGATAGAGACAGAGAGACTTTCCTACTAAATCGCACGCTAATACACTGGACACCACTGCACAAGCTTGAAGGGCTCACAGATTGATTGCAGGTCAAAATGGAAACAGAAACGATAATAAAACCTTGGCCCAAATAAGATTAAAGCACTCACTGGTGAAAATTTCCCTTTCTTATACCTTCCCTTACGAACGCAAGTTTGTCTTTTAAAATCATGTATTTTAACTTGGACAGATTTCAAATAATTGCTCTATTCCGGAAATTGAAGGCGTTTGAGCCCGGATTTTAGATTGTTTTTTGTCTATCAGAGATAAAATTCTCGAGCAGAGCTTGCACTACACTGCACCACCACAAAACGCAACAAGTACCTTGTAATAACATAAATCAAAAAAACAGAATTTCTGGGTCCTCAATTGCAGGCACAAACAAATTAAAAAACAGGTACAACGCGTTTCGACCAATCAGGCTTCTTCAAACCAGGATAAAGAACATACAAAACAATGAATGCAAAGGAAGAAAAAGCAGTCAACTATATCTTTGATGTGGGTGCAAAATTGGTCAAAGGTGAAAAACTAAAACTAGGGAATAGAACATAGTAGGTAAGAGGTTCAAGGAGAGAAAGCCGAGATAAAAAACAATAACGACAATAACAACAATAACAACAACAACAACAACAATAATAATAATAACAATAATAGTAACAATAATATTAATAATAATGATGATGATGATGATCGATCATCATCATCATCATCCGTCGTCGTCGTCGTCGTCGTATGGGGACCATTGCATTCTTTACAGAAAACAGAATTATTTATGTTGTTTACTCAGAGGCCTTTCGTCTGCTGATTCTTACTTACCAGTGTGACATGTCGGAAATTTGCTACCTCTCTCTCTCTCTCTCTCTCTCTCTCACACACACACACACACACACACACACACACACACACACACACACACACATACATACACATATATATATATGTGTGTTGTTTTGTGTGTGTGTGTGTGTGTGTGTGTGTGTGTGTGTGTGTGTGTGTGTGTGTGTGTGTGTGTGTGTGTGTGAGAGAGAGAGAGAGAGATAGAGATAGAGAGAGAGATTGATAGATACATAGATAGATAGATCCCTCCTTCCTACAGCGGTAAGGTACTTGCCAGGATTCTGCTTAACCGCCTTCTAACACACCTTGAACAAGAGGTTTTGCCAGAGGGCCAGTGCGGCTTCAGGAAAGACAGAACCATTGGTATAGTATTTGCTGCTGGTCAGGTCCATGAGAAATGTCAGGAACAAAATGCTGACCTGTTCTCCACTCATGTCGACCTGACCAAGGACTTTGATATTGTCAGTAGAGAGGGCCTGTGGCAGATCATGGCCAAATACGAATGTCCAGCAACATTTATCTCTATGGCGCAGCAACTCCATGATGGCAGGCAGGTTCAATTCCCGGACAACGGAGAGACATCTACTGCATTCTCTGTCAAAAGGCGTAAAGCAAGGCTGTGTTTTGGCACCCACTCTGTTTAGCATCATGTTCTCCGCAATGCTGACTGACGCCTTTAGAGAAGGAAGTATAGGCGTCGACGATCAGATCAGAGCAGATGGAAAGCTGTTGAACCTCAAGAGGCACAGGCAAAGAGTAAGGTTGTGACAGACATCATCAGGGACTTTCTGTTTGCTGATGGTTGTGCTCTCGATGCTGGCTCACAAACTGACATGAAATCGAGCATCGACAAGTCTTCCGTAGCCTGTGCCAGCTTCGGTCTCATCATACATACAAAGAAGAAGTAAGTTCTGCACCAACCCTCGCCAGGGAGATCCTATGCTGAGCCTAACATCAATCAGTGGTATAAGACTCGCTACAGACAGTAATTTTACCTACCCTGGCAGAACACCGTCCCAGAACGTCACCATCAGAGCATCAGATTTGCAATAGCACGTGCAGCCTTTGGCAGCCTACACATTAATGCTTGGAATCAAAAAGGCATTAGTCTAGAGACCAAACGGAAGGTGTACAGCGCAGCTGTTCTCTACACACTCCTCTACACATGTGAAACATGGATAGTGTACCCAACAGAATGCCAGGAAGCTGAATTACTTCCACACAAGCTGCCTCAGAAGATTATCAGAGATAAAATGGCGGGACAAAATCCCAGTCACAGAGTTGCTTGACCAGGTAGACCCACTGAGCATCCACACCATATTGGTGCTGTCTCAACTTCGATGGGGCAGGTCATGTAGCTCACATACCAGACTGCTGTCTACCCAAGACACTTCTACGGTGGGCTGCAACAAAGAGTGCGTTTTCATGGAGGTCAGAAGAAAGGCTTCAAGGACACTCTCAAAACATCCTTGAAAGCGTTTAACATCAACCCAGATACACGGGAACAGAGTGCTATGGATCGAGCTAGATGGCGCTACTCTATCCACAAAGGCGCCCAGTTTATGTGAAGAAAAGAGGATAGCTGCAGCGCAACAAAAAAGAGACAGGCAAGGAAAGACCATGCCAGCAATCAAGAGGCAGTCTCCCACATTACATGCCCAAGCTGTCACCGCACATTCCGTGCACGCGTCGGCTTGATCAGCCACCTGCGTATCCATAAATAATCGCACCCCCTCAGCCCCTAGATGACTGAAGTGGACCTCGTCGACTCGACGATCACGACAGTGTGTGTGTGTGTGTGTGTGTGTGTGTGTGTGGTATTAGCAAATTCATTTGTGACATGGCGAATGTCAAATTTGTTTGAAGTACGTCTGTCTGATTCTTGTTTAGACGCCCCGGTAGTGTTCACCGCCGGTATTAATCTAATCTACTGGTCTGAACTGATGGGTTATTCTAAAGTACACACGCTGAATTGTCCCTTAAAATACGGATAATTCGAAATCATTGATGAAGATACATAGGGCGAGAGGAGAGTACATGATTTAGAGAGAGAGAGAGAGAGAGAGAGAGAGAGAGAGAGAGAGAGAGAGAGAGAGAGAGAGAGAGAGAGAGAGAATACGAATCCGAATACGAATACGAATATTTTCATTGCGTTAAGCTCATAGCTTTTTTCACATCATGCCCTCAAGAACAACAAAAGCAGCAAATAATGTCAAAATGAGCATATGTATGATACATGGGAAGAAAACAACAAACAAGCATATAACGACGAAACTTGAATAAAATAAACAGTACTTAGCAAACAAACTTAAGTCATATTTATAAAAAATATAGATTCAAGGAAAGAGAGAAAAAAAATAGCACGCAATCACACACACACACACACACACACACACACACACACACACACACACACACACACACACACACACACACATATATACACACACTCACTCACACACTACGCTCATATACATATGCATACACACAGATACACAATACACAGATAAACGGACAGGCAGACAGACAAACGGACAGACAGACAGACACACACACACACACACACACACATGCACGCGCACACACACACACACACACACACACACACACGCACGCACGCACGCACGCACGCACGCACGCACGCACGCACGCACGCACGCACACACGCACGCATGCATGCACGCACGGCACACACACACACACACACACACACACACACACACACACACACACACACACACACATCCGCGTGCGCACATATATGCACAAATAATCATTCACAAATATTCACACAACTAGACGACCTCCTCCACACAAACACCTTGAAATATCACCAAACACTCACAGCCAAGCACATAAGCAATCTAACTCATATGAATAATATTTCAATTTGATAGAGAGAGAGAGAGAGAGAGAGAGAGAGAGAGAGAGAGAGAGAGAGAGAGAGAGAGAGAGAGAGAGCCCTCCGATACATTTGACAGCTCGGTAAATGCTTACATCGCGTTCCGTTGATGTGTTACAAGTCCCACATGAAGATTTGGAGACAAGAGGTGTTCTTTCATCAACTCTGTCATTTGTCTCCATCTTTTGTCAGAGCTAAAGGAAGACATTGAGCCTCCAGTTCTGGTACAAAAATCATATACATCATAATACGTGGATCCTTTATTGTGTTTTCTACGCGAAGAGTTGAAATACTGTATTACATAGCATGAACCCTCGACGACAAACCCTTGCTTTGAACGGCACAATTCATACCCACATTTGATTTCATCTTCCGCCTCTGCGCACTGGGTCTTTAAGTTACAGGCAAGATGAGGTCTAAATGCGGGCCAGTTCGGTTCAGAACAGTTCCACCTTTCACCTGAAAGTTTTCGTGGCATGTCAGAGATCTGTGAGAATAAACCGAAAAATGCATCTCGTGTTTATCTTGATTCTTCTAGTCTCAAATATTTATAGCATTATCATTGTCATCATGAGCAGCAGCTTCAGCAGCAGCAACAACAAAAACAACAACAACAACACTAACACCAACACCAACAGCAGCATTAACTGTAGCAGCAGCGCGGCAACAGCAGCAACAGCATTTCATTATTACATTCATTATTATCATAATCACAACGAACGATATTAATAACAACAGCAAAATCAACAACATGATGTGTGTGTGTGTGTGTGTGTGTGTGTGTGTGTGTGTGTGTGTGTGTGTGTGTGTGTGTGTGTGTGTCCTTTACAGTATATAGGGACCATGCAGTCCATCTTGAAAACTCAACTGTTTGCACTTGCGAGCGCCATTTCTATTGCTTGTCCAGATACACATTTTGTCCACTAGCTCGGACTCATCGGCAGAATCTGTGTAAATGCATCAGTTCTCCCTCAGCATCAAAAGGGAATATGTCACCAATACTTCTCTGATATCCGCACTACCAAGGGTTTGAGAACATGGTCGAACGGCACCACAATGCAGCCAACGAAGGGTAGAAATGTAAAACGAGAAGAAGACACATGAGAAAGTTACAAAAACTAAAATCTTTGTTTACAGAGTAACTGATTTAGGGGGAACAATATGAACTAAAGCTTCAGGGTCAATTTCAGGGGTGAGGGGGGGGGGGGGGGGGGGGGGGGGAGTCAAACGAAGTCCACTGTTAGAGTAGTTCGCTCGACAGTTTGAGTAAAATAACATGTCACTCACATTAGTGCCGACAGCACCTAAGAAGTGTTCAGAAAAAAGCTTTTAATTGGATCTCGTGGGAGATGCAATCTCCTACTGTTTGACCAAGCAATGATATGTAGAACAAATACGGCAGATAGGGAAAACCACGGCATATAAGCTATTTCTTCATGATCAAAATAATGACTTTGCAAAGGTTTGAGCAAAAGAGTGAAGAAATGGGGAACAAACAGGAGGCAGTGGAAACTGAATACAAAATTCTACACATGCAGCATATGGGGAATCATCATAGTCCATCTTGAAAACAGAATTAGTCTTATCGCCTGCCCGAAGATGTCTTTCCTCAGCGTACTTCGAGTGGGACCCAGTTGATCGTGTCAGTCTTTCTTTTGGCATCAAAAGGAAACTATATCATCGATAACTCTGCAGAATTCTAACCACCAAGGATTCTGTTGGGGGGGGGGGGGGGGGGGGGGGGGATGAAAAGAAAACAATGTGAGGAAATACCCTGCATAAAAAGAAAAATCATTTTGTAAAGTGTAATACGTGTATGAACACCTTAAGCCTGAGGGTGAGAATCCACTAAAGAACACAAGGGAGAGTTTAAAAAAATGGGGTCCATAATCAGAGTGGTCAGCTCTGCTGTACAATAACCCAAGCATTGTCAGTCGTAACAGTACTGACTGCTGCTAAGATCACACAGAAACACTTGTTCGTTGTAAAGGTCTCGTAAGGGAGAGAATCAATGGGCAATTTACAATCGACAATTGTATTGACCACAGCCTAACTGCCCTTCATGCCAAGGGGTATGTGTGTGTGTGTGTGTGGGGGGGGGGGGGGGGGGGGGGATTAACAGTGTTCTTGCAAAAGAGCACACAAAAACATAACACACACACATACATACATACGAAAGAAAGAAAGGGGTTAAAAAGGAAATTGCTCTACAGCATTCCATCTGCAGGCATCACAATCTAACTTAATGCATTACAGATGAAATAAACGTTAATACTAAATCAAGATAAAAAAAATGGTCCAGGACCATCCGACGGTAATCACGAGATCGTCAAAGATATTGAAAATATAACAATTTTGTAGCACTTAGAATTGTTCACCGGTTCTTGTTCGTAATCTGGAAACTGCTTCAGGAGGAAAGAATTTTCTTCCTTAGTTCATATGCTTCAGCAATAAACTTCACACGCGATTTGATAGTAATTCCATAACCCGATGAAATTATCGAACTAAATTATGTCTGTTTACATTATATTGCTAAACAAAAGATTGATGTCAAACGTAAAAGTTTTATATTCCCTACATTAAAACCGGAAATGGCCTTCGTCTTCTACACCGTTTGAACATAATGAACACATGACTGAAAGATTTGTATCAAACCATCTTTTGTTCGCATAAAATCCTAAGGTTCTAGTTATAAACCTTGCCAGATTATCCCAGTGCCAGAGAGAGCGAGAGAGGGAGGGGGGGGGGGGGGGGGGGGTGGTGGTGGTGAAAAAAGAGCCTGTAGCAGATAATAATGAAAAAGAGCTTGTTAGAATATTAACTCAAATCCTTCACTAGCAGCATATGGCAACCCACATAGTTTAACTTGAACACAGAACCAGTTACATTGCTTGCCAAGAGAAGTTTTTCGTCGGTTGTTACAAACTCATACTCAACAGAGGGACACGGCTGATTGCGATAGACAGACAGTCAGACAGACAGACAGACAGATAGATCGATCGATAGCTCGATCAACAGAGAGACAGACAGATAGATGGATAGATAGATAGACAGACAGACAGATAGATAGAGACATAGATGCACAGATAGATACATAGATGCACAGACAGACACATCGATACACACAGATAGACACATCGATAGATAAACAGATAGATAGACAGATATAGATAGATGGATAGAAAATTAGATTGTTTTTTAGTTTCATCACGGCAGTGTCACTGCGTGTGGACTAGTCCATGTACGCTACACAATACCCGCTAAGATTTGAGACTACACTGCTCATGATTTAAAGCTGATAGATAGATGAATTAATGACTGAAAATTCAGAAAAGGGTTTCGTAGCTACGACTTATGCATTGGCCAAACGTGCTGGTCAGACCTTAGGTACCTTAAAAAACGGTAAACAAGTGGGGTAGTTTTTGCTCCCATAAGGAAACCTAACACAGAGTAACTTTTATTCAATACTGGCACAGCCTTTTAAACTTGAATGAAGTCAGACAAATACAAAGACGAACAATCTAATAATTTGTCTGACTTTATTCAAGTTTAAAAGGCTGTGCCAGTCTTGAATAAAAGTTACTCTGTGTTAGGTTTCCTTATGGGAGCAAACACTATCCCACTTGTTTACCGTTTGTTGTTTACTGTTCCCTGCCTCACTTCATTTCCAACTTAGGTACCTTGTTAACATTGGCTTGCCGTTATCATTGTCTGTGTGTGTGGTGGGTGTACACGTGTGTGTGTGTGTGTGTGTGTGTGTGTGTGTGTGTGTGTGTGTGTGTGTGTGTGTGTGTGTGTGTGTGTGTGTGTATGGATGTATGGGCACGGGTCCATGTATGTGAGCCCCTGTATGCAGTACGCGAGCGCCTGTGCTTTGATGTATAGTGTATATATGATGTGTGTATGCGTGTGCATGTATGTGCGCATGCGCGTGCGCGCGCGCGCGAGTGTGTGTGTGTGTGTGTGTGTGTGTGTGTGTGTGTGTGTGTGTGTGTGCGTGTGTGAGTGCTTCTGTGTAAGTGCATGTGTGGTGTGACTTGTGGACGTGAGTGTGCTTCCGCGCGCACGCATATAGACAGATAGACATATAGATAGATAGGTAGATATATAGGTATGTAGATAGAGAGATAAATCAATAGATAGATAGATATAATGAACACAGAGAGAGAGAGAGACGGACAGACAGACAGGCAGACAGACAGACAGAGTGAGTCAGAGAGACAGAAAAAAGACAGGTAAACTTAGATCAACAGAGAGAGATAGACAGTCAGACAGACAGGCAGACAGACAGACAGAGACAGACAGACAGACAGAGACAGAAACAGACACAGAGAAAGAGAGAGAGAGAGAGAGAGAGAAAGAGAGAGAGAGAGTGTGTGTGTCTGAAAGGGTTTTGTGCTGATAACATTGGTTGGTGGTTTTAGATAATAAAGAAAGAGGGGGTAGATATACAGGAGGACCCTAAATTATTATTTTCATCTGCCTGCATGTCAAGGGGTGTGCACTGTCTTTGTAAACATATCAAAGGCGAAAACTAGAAATAATTATCAGAAACCATAGCTTCACAAATGTAGAAAAATCTTCAACACATATGTGAAAATATCGTGGCGGGCCCACACACACACACACACACACACACACACACACACACACACACACACACACGCATGCGCTCACACATTCTCACTAACATACATACAAAAGTGTGCATACAAAGCCACATTCCAGCGTCAGGTTTTGCGTCTGCGCTATTCATTCAATTTTAAACAGGGCTGGGACAGATCATCGTAAGAAGTAAATAAATAAGTATGTACCTATTGTTTTGTCGAAAACGTATTATGTTAATTACTTAGTTTCCTTTTTCTGATAGAACTGGCCTCTGCTATAAACTTCGCAAGTGATTGGAGCAATTCTTCATCTTCAATGCATAACAGTCCACATAGGTCATTGCGGACTGCAACATTTGTTTCGAAAACTTTACATTTACTTCGTAAGTCTTTATACAACAACACAATGAAACAGAAAATGTTCTTCATTTTCCTTGAAGGCATGATTTTTATCTGAACAAAAGTTACACAAATTGTTAATGTTATCACCATAGTACCATCTCTTATTATTGTTCAGACCAAGAGTTCGGTTTCTAAATCTCACTAACATGCTCCTATGCCACTTATTTGTAACTAATAACAGATATTTTTCTGTCTGGAAAATACTTTTAAAATGAATGAAACCAAGAATATCTTTCATTTTCCTCAATTTTGGAGTGCCAATTTTGTTTAAAACATGATATCATACGATCCCTGAATTCTGATATAAATTCCTTTCATTACCTACCTCTTGACAAAGCCAAACAACACCAAACCCGTTCACAGTAAGAACATGTTTTACTTGACTGACCCAGTTTGCTTTCCCTGTCTCAGACTGTGAGAGTAACATATCATAAGCTTGTCTGCATAGCGGTTTGAAGAAAGTCGTATCAACTTTATCCAATATTTAATGCATTTTATATAAGTCACAATAAAGAGAGCGTATCTCCCAGTTTCCCCATAAGCTAACGTATTGGATGAGTGAATTGGAACACTCAGAAATCTTTTAATAGCAAAAGTATGAACTCTTTCCATATAAATATTTTCTGAAGCCCCCAAATTTCTGCGGCATAAGTTATCATGGGTTGTATTGGGTGGTGTCAAACAATTTCCAAAAAATGGAGAAATCAATTGATCTCAACTTCCTCATGGATTTCAGAATTTCTATAACTCCTTTTTTTCCCTTTCTACACATTTCTAGCCATCCAGTATTTAACTTAATTTAGTTGTAAATACCATCCCTAAGTACTTGTATGCATTTGTAACTTTAACTTCCAAGTTGCCATACCACCATATTTCCTGTTGTGTGAAGGTGACCTCCCTTACGAAAAACCATTATATTAGTTTTTTTCAAGATTGACAGTCAGTTGTAATTTATCTGCTCTTGTTTCAATGCGTTTAGTTGATTCTGCAATCCAATAACAGTGTCTGAAAGTAAGATCATATCATCTGCAAATAACAGCAAAAATATTTCAAGAGCTCCAGGTACAAGTTGGATTCCATGTCTTCCCTTTTTCGACATTTCAATGGCTAGTTCATTAATAAAAAACGTAAACATCTGGGGACTCAAAAGACACCCTTGTTTTACGCCACGAGGACAACCAAAATATTCAGAATAATACATTTATCACGTACACAAGCAAGGACAGAATCATAAACACCCCTCAGAGCAAAGTACATTTTCCCTTTATACCAGACTTCCTAAGTACATGCCATAATATATTTCTGTTTACAGAGTCGAAGGCCTTTTTAAAATCAACAAAGGCCACATACAACTTGGAATTTTTCATAAGATATTTCTGAACCAGTGCATACAGAGTAAATATATGATCCACTGTACTATAACCTGCCCTAAATCCTGCTTGTTCCTCAATAAATTTTCCTTCTCTCTCAGCCCAATTGGTTAACCTTCTGTTTAAATGTGAGTGTATACCTTACTAACCACACTAGTTAAAGCAATTCCCCTATAGTTGTCTGGATTATTTATATCTCCTTTTTTGTGGATAGGCACAATGATAGATTTGCACCAATCTATTGGAAATGTTCCACTATCAAATAATTTATTAAATAATAAAACTAAATAGTCAATTACTAATGTATTTCCATTTTGAGCATCTCACCCAAAATTTTGTCAGGCCCACAACTTTTACTAGGTTTCAATTTCTTCACACCGGCTTCAACTTCTTCTTTTGTTATCTGATCCTGGAAAAGGGGTTCATTACCATCATCTTCTCCTTCACTGTCTTCAAAGTCTACAGTATCATGCTCTGGGGCAGAATCAAAAATATTAAATACACTGTGGAAGTGCTCATACCACTGTTGAATACTGATATTGTTATACACAATATTCTTTCTATTAACTGATCTTATAGTTGCCCAAAATAACTTTGGGTCGTTTATGCATTCTTTTAGTCCTTGTAATCTTTTCTCATCATGTTCTCTTTTTTTTCTTTTTCGCAGATTCACATAAATCTTTTTCTTTCTTCAACATAAAGTTTTTTCTTTGCTTCCTTTACTAGTTTTGTTTTAGTTCTTTGAAAATCTCTGTAAAAAAACCTTTTCACTAATCTCTTTTGTTGTCTACACTCAACATCAAACCAGTCATCAAATTGTTTTTTTTTTTTTTGCAACAAATCTGATCATGCAAGCAGCAGCACCATATAGTGCATTTACAAAGAGCTCAACAGAACTGTTTACATCTACATTCATAGCATCTATGCTTCTCTCTATGCAATGCTTAAAGTCTGAAGAATTTAGTTCATCTTTATATATTTCTGCATACTTATCTGACCAGACCACCCTTTCCTCACCCGCCTGTGGCACAAAAGTGACATCATTTTCTACACAGCCATTTTTCCAGTACATCTCCACAGGTAGGTGCCAAGAAAAAAGTTGATCGGCAATTTTTACATCACAAAATGGTTTCATCTCTTTTGACACAAGAAAATAATCCACAACACTACTGCCATTTGGGGATACAAAAGTAAGTTCTCCCATCTGGATCCATTGCACAAGCACCATTTCAAAATCAACAAATCAAACAGAAAACAAAAGTCCAACAATGATCTGCCAAAATTATTAATTATTGTGTCTTTTGATGAACGCTCTAAAACATAACCTTCATCATCATCATCATCATCATGATCATAATTAAGCATGTTTTCCTCATTTACTTGTTCACTAGCTGTTCTGGCATTCATATCACCACACACAAGCAAATAAACATCATCTTTGTCAATATTTTGTAATACATTTTCTTCTAGAATGAGTATCCCATCTTTAAGTTCTGTTAAATTGTATGCAGGTCCACCTTCAGGTACAATATAACATGCAATCAGTATAACATCTTTGTTCAGCCCAAAACACATTTATCAATTTTAACAACAATCACATTATTACATTCGACCTCAATTGTGAAATAAAACTTGCAAACTTATTCCGTACCAGCAACAATGTGCCACCAGAGTTTCTGCCTTCTGCGTGAACAGACAATTTTCTTGCAGGAGCACAGAATTTTGCGTGATCAATAAAAACAGAACTGAAATCGAAGGAGTCATCATCAATAAATGTTTCTGTCAAACAAACGAAGTCAAAAGAAGAAATATAATCAATAAAGGAGGCATCTGCAAGTTTGTTGTACAAATTTTCTATGTTATACGACAGAAAGGATAACTCTTTGATACAATGATCCGCCCTGTGTCCTACTTAGGTGAATTACGAGGGGCGCCAGAACGGAGAGACCTGCCGTGTGACACATTTCTATCACGCGCCTGAGCTGCTTCGTTCGATTGAGCAGACCGCCCGCGCAAATAATTGTGCAGAACCGTCTGGCCCCCGCTCGCGCTAACTGTACCGCCCACTGTTTTTGCACGCGCACCCGTTCCCTGCCTACCTGGTGTGTTAACACTGTCGCTGTGCTGTCTCTGGCTACCCGGTGCTCGGTTTGCACGAGACTGAAAGTCAGCATCAGGGTCAGTCACAACGCAAGGTATATTTTCACTGGCCGAAAGTTGGTCACGTGGATCAGGGGATCCTGATGTGACGTCACCTGGCTGGCTGGGTCGCGGTTTGTCGAGAGGGAGGGAAGAGGGCTGGCCCACATTCTGTCGATCAGCTGTGCGTGGCTGGGAAACCCCTGGCTGAGGGAACTCCTGGCTGGAAACCCCTGGCGTAACAGTAGGTGATGCTGCTAGCATTTCCATGTGGCCCCTGGGATCGGGTCTCCGAGGGCCGATCGTCAGCTTACCTCGAACAAAGAAGGCTGATTTCCCCTCTCTCTGGCAGTAGCAACCAGATCTGCTTGCCTTCGAGTCAGATCATTGGCAAGTCTGACCCCTTTCTTTTCCAGATTGCTCCTGAGTGTCTTATCTTGGATGAGAGCCATTTTGTCTTTCCATCGTTTTAGTTTAACAATCATAGGCCTGTATTCACCCATTCTAGCTTGTCCAACACGATGTGCTCTCGCAATATCGTTCTCCCCCCCATTTCTGTTATTATCACACACTGTTGAGAGTTACACACACAGCACGTGCACATGCATCATAGTCCTCTTTTTGTCACTGACAGGTGCCACACCAAACATACGTAGATTTTCTCGTCTTGAATGGGCTTCTAATTTGTCAAGATCGTCGTATAGTTTACCGACTCTTCCTTCAGTTCAGAGATCTGAGATGACAGATGGGCACATTCATTTCTTCTTTCCACTGTTTCACC